>NJDC01003824.1:9485-24045 GCA_002245475.1 Calephelis virginiensis
CTCCAAAAGAGTTTGGTGTTCATCTCGAAGTTGTTAGCCAACCTCTCTTCTAGTCTCATACTTTCCCTTAAATATAATATAAAATATTTTTAGGCATATTTTGTTATTTATTAAAAATATGTATGTGCGGTTTTGAAAGATAACTTGTTGACATTTTGTGAGAAGTACCATGATCACATTCCTGTGAAAATTTCGAGATTTTTGAATAAAAAAAAACAGGTAATGTTTAGCGTTCTTTTGAGGTTAGCTTTATGCTTCCTAAAGAGTTCTGTAATTACCAAAACAGGTGGAAATCTGATGGATCTAGGACAGGACAATACGAAGAATGGAATTAAACATTCCAGCCAGCCAGGCTCTTTAAGGTTTTGAAAAAAAAAACTTTAAAATTTATCGAATTCCTTCGTTACATACGTTCATTTCACTTGGTTGAAAAACAATTGAAAAAACTCCTTTTTTTATTTATTGCATCTTCAGAATTTAACATTTAAAATTGTAATAAAACTAGCCAGTTACGTTCAGTAGGTAAAGCCAAAGAGGTTTGATGACTTATTAGTCATTAAACATTTTATTAAAATAATTCATTCAAAGTAAGAAAACACTTTTGCCCCGACCTGTTACGGAACAAGTTAATAGGGTTACGTCCAGCAGACCCATATCAAAAACCGACATAATTTAAATATAAAAAAATACTTACATGTCGATATAACGACTATTGTTGAAAAGGTTTATAGCAAAGAAAAGCAACTTGACTCAAACCTATCTATTTAATAACAATTCTATAAAAGTATTTTAAAATATTGTCGTAATTGTCCGGGTCTCTTTCTGGGTCATTTATAAATTTTGGAGGACCGATAGAGAGCCAAACTAACAGCGTGCGATCATCGTGCCCTTGAAAATGGAAAGAGTTCACGAATTAACTGCACCAGTTTACACTAATCCAGTGACTTTGATTAGTTTATTATCAAATAAGTGTGGATAAATAGTTAAAAGGTTGAATACTTGCACCCTGCAAATGATGATTGAATATTTTGGGAGACTCAAGGTAGCTTCAGATCTGGAAGAGGAAGTGTTGATTTGGTGTTTTCGCTCTGCAACATTATATAGTAGCATCTGCCTGTGGGCCAAAAGATTTTCTGTGGTTTGGTAAATCTCGAAAAAAGCTTTAAATGGGATTGTCCGATTGGGACGTTTTGCCGGATTGCACTTAAACGTCTGGCTGCTGCGTGTTGTACCATCCATGTATTTGTATTGCACAGATTTTGTGCAGTTCGACCTGTGAACATACATTTGGACGAATTCCTTCCATCTATGAATGTGAGAATGTGCATATGTGACCAAGTGGTGAAATGCAGATGCAAATGATGTTACACTTATGGGGTCTACGCCATCTAAACTGCAACTCTGGTCACAGTTATAGAAGGTAATTTTAAAGAAAGAAGCTTGCACTTGAATGCTAATAAAATCAAAGTTATGGTATTTGAAAGAGACGTAGTCAGAGCAAATGGAAGAGATTTAGCTGATCATGTAGTTATGCTTTTATGAGGGATAAAAAGCATCTTATGGATGTAGAAAGGAGACTGTATCCAGTGATTATGTGTGAATGGAGCGCTGGGTAAGCAATTTCAAGACGAGGTTTTGAATCAAAGTTCTAAGAATCTCGTAGCATTTCATTCTGTGCTTATCTCAACGTTTTTATATGCAAACAAGAGTTGGGTACGTCAAAAAAGCAAAATAGCAGGATAAGTGCGGTCAAAGTGAGGATGCTACGGGCAATTGTGGGGTAACGCTCGCTGACTGTATAAGTAACAGTGGGATCCAAGAAAGAAGGCGATTGAAATAAAGTGGAAAGAATGATAGATGAAAGATTGCTAAAGCAGATATCGATGCGAATTTAGATGGATGTAGGTACGTGGGGAGACCAGAATGACATTCCACTATCAAATCGCTACACTATTACCCGAGGGTGGTGTCAAAAATCTCCGAAACCTGTTTATATGAAACTGTGATGAATGTGGAGGAATCTACCCTCTGGCTACCCGGTAAGGAATTTGGCGTTAAGGTATGTCTGTATGTCTAGTCCCTTGTTTTTGTTAAAGTAACACAAAATTGTGATGCAAGATATTTTTGTCTAACATACAATATTAAATAATTAAATAAAATGGAGACCCGACTCACATTTAAATTGCCAAAAAAAGAACTGTAAATACAACTGCATGTAACAAGATGCATTTAAAAGATTAAACTTTGCAAATGAGAGAAGCTAACGCAAGCTTTGCAAAATAGAACAAATCTGATGTGATACGCGACAAAACAGATGACGTACGTTTTTCTCATCCTCTTCCTGTATTCAAATTTGACAATGACAAATCTCCGGTCATTTCCGGTTGCGGTTCGGATGTTCATCATTTATATTCATTCAGTTTATGTGTCGCGAGGAAAGATAGAAGATTGATTTAAAATTGAACTGTATCGCTGAACTGGTCAAAAGTCCCTTACATTGTCTTGTAGCCTCCTTGTTGGTATATATAGTAGTTAACTTAAGTATCTACTCACACCGATCACTGACTTAATTTAAGTCCGGACAGGTAAAAAGACATGAAAAAAAATTTTTCTCGCATTCTTCCCACCAAACTCCTATAACCAATTTAATGGGTTTACGTATATTAATAAAAACGAATAGTAAATTAGATTCTATTGCAGGATTAAAACAAAATTCTTGACATTTAATATGTAATAGGGATTATACCCGCGGTTTCGGATGCGTGGCATTATGTCATTGTTCCTTAAACAGTAGTATGATATAAAGTAAATACCATCAAATATATCTTGGTTGACAGGAGTTTGTTTTGCTGTTTCTAATATTATTCAATTACTCGTAGGATGAGAAATTTAGAGGGTGTTAGTTTACGGAAGAATGGGGTAATCTTAATAGCACAAATAAAAAATACTTTATAAAAAAAATAATGTATTTCTATGAATGTTAAAATGTTTCCACACCATAATACTAGCATGAACATTTGGGAAACTACCTCAAAACGTTCTAAAGCGGCATATTTATAGAAATAAGCATATCAACCAGGTCCATAATGGTTTTCGCATAGCTGTAGTAGCGAGTGTCGCAGTAAGACCAGCGGTCACTTAGTTATGTGTTTCTGAGATCTTTTTAAAACGCCAAGACGCATTCGTCTTAAACCGGCGCAATAAAATTACTTAATTATGTTCCGTGTCAACTACATACATGAAATTGTATTTTACATAACATTGATAGCATGTGTGTGTATGGACGGCAACATGTTAGGAATAAGGACTGGTGACCAACTGGTAAACTGCGTGCTTTACGCAGATGATGTTGCACTTTTGGGCTCTGCGCCATCTGAGTTTACTACACTGGTTACAGTTACGAAAGGTGATTGTAAAGTAAAAAGCTTACGTTTAAATGCGAAGAAAAAAAAAAGTATCTTAACCAATCTTATTCTTAAAAGGCACAACCAGGGCACCCACGACTAGCCGAAGACACTAAGTCCCACTAATGTGATAAGTGGCAAGCCTATCGCCAACCGGGCGCATATCCAATCCCGAGCAACGTTTTTTTATGAGAAAATTGGAAAAACCCAATCTTATTTTTGTTACCCGACCCGGGATTCGAACCCGGGACCTCATGCAGTCAATTCCAACAACTGAACCGCTGGACCACAGAGGTAAAACTAAAGAAAGGTATTTGAAAGTGAAGTAGTCAGGATGTAAGAGTTTTAGTTGAAGATGTAGTGCTGAAACAGTTGTACTGTATATCTTAGTTGTGCTTTTAGTATCGATAAAAGGCACACCGAGAATATAGAAAAGAGAGTGTTTGCAGGAAATAGTCTAAATGTAGCGCTTGGTAAGCAAAGTGAAGTTTTAAATCAAAGTGCTAAACCCGCTTTACATAAATCTGTGGTTAACCCAACATTGTTTTTATGGAAGCGAGAGTTGTATATGCCAGAAAAAGTATCAGAGTAGGATATATGCAGTCAAAATGTGAGCAATACGGGAAATCTGCGGTGTAACGTTCGCTGACTGCATTAACAGTGAGATCTGAGAAAACGTAGGATTAAAAAAAAGTGTTGGTGTTAAAATGAGAAAAGGCGTGCTCCGCCGGCCCGGACATGTAGAAAGAATGACAGATGAAGGATTGACAAAGTAGATATACAATGCGAATATGGATGGATGTATCTATCCTATCGACTTTAATGGCTATTTTTTCACATAATATAATTTTGTTTGTCTTTTCTTATGGCAAAATAATTCTATGTGCTCTTAATTACCTTTATACCGGGTTACTCGTAGCTTACGCATAACATTTGGCATTAGTACATCTAAAGCAACAACAACACCAACTGAACGGGTGGTATGAAGTTCGCCGGGAGAGCTAGTAATTAATATTATGCAACTTTGGAAACAGCGTGATGATCGTGTTTCTTTCCTAAATACTTTGTCATTACTGATTTAGAGCTCACGCGTTCTGAGCTCTCCTCCACTTTTGTGTAATATTGTTCGTGCACCATATAACTTTATACTTTGACAAAAGTAAACATACGTCATGAAATTCTATATCTTGGTTGTGCTTTTGGCTGGGATGAAAGGCACTTCGCGGATGTAGAAAGGAGAGTGTGTGCTGGGAACAGCGTGCATGGAGTATTGGGGAAGCTATTTCAAAGCGAGGTTTTGAGTCAAAGTGCTAGACTCGCATAGTTCTGTGCTTATCCCAACGTTATATGGAAGCAAGAGTTGGGTATGTCAAAAAAGCATGAGAGTAGAATAAATGTGGTCGAAATAAGAGCACTACGGAAACTGAGATGTTAAGGCTTGCATTCGTAACAGTGAGGTCCGAAAAACAGTGGGATTGAAATAATGTGTTTTTGAGTTCGTAATATATAATTAGGTCACATTAATTTTTTACAATGGTAGAAGTGTGATAATGTTCTACAAAATTAAGTAATAGTTTTAATAGGTAAGCTAATTAAAGAAAAATAGATTATATGAGTTATAATTAATACTTTTAGTGTTATATACCAACAGCATGGCAATTATTATATAGGACATTGATTAAAAAATGTAATTGATAAGATCGGGATGGTAGACCTCGAGCAAAAAAAGCCCCCGTGTTGGTTCGGGCTCCTTAGCAGAATAAAACCATCTGCCTTCCTGCCAGGCAGCTCGTAAAAGGCGAACATAGACTATTCGTCACTAACACCGTGACATCTGACTAGGTGTTAGAGTTTCGCAGCGACTCACCCGGATTGGTACCACCGCCTTACCTATTCCTGCCGCCGTAACGTCTCAACGTGTTCCGGTTCGGAGGGTAAGGTAGCCAGTAAACTTACTTTTACTCGAGGCCTAACATCCCGGCCTCAGGTTGGCAACGCTCCATTACCACCTTTGGTGTCTCTAGGCGGCGTGAATTTCTTACCATCAGGAAATCCAACTGCTTGTTTTGTAACGTAGTGGGGGTTAGCTACCACCCACCACTATGTTAACAGAAAAATAAACAAACAAACAGTCAAACTTGCTTAAGTTTAAGTTGGTAGGGAATTCTGTTGATTTGAGGAGTTTTAAAATAAAAATTTAAACAAAGTTACACTATATTTAAAATTAAAATAAAAGTCTCAGTAAGGGTCTGTGCACTGTACACTAAAAGTTTCTGCCAGCGAAAGAAAAAGGAAAATAGATAGGCGTGGGATACGTCGGTGGCTCGAAAACGGAGCACGAAGGGGAGCACGGAGGACCGCTGCTATAGGCCTCAGCGGCTGGAGTAGGGGACCCCTTGTCACCTTCCCTCAGTAGCCAGGAGCAGCAGTAGAAGAGGGCAGCTGGGAAGGTGGCCAGACAAGTACACCGGCGGGCGGCTACCGCCGGTTCAGGGTCCTCGGGTCCACCACCGAGGAGCGGGTACCAGGCAGCAGGCACCAGGTAGAAGGCACCAGACAGCAAGCACCAGGTAGCAGGTAGCAGGCAGCATTTCCTCCGTAACTTCTTCTTATAATTTATTCCGTCGTCGAATTAGAATGCCCAGATGGCTGGATCATCCCCCTTTTATACCGGCTCAACCTGTTCCGGAATTTTCAATTTAAAATTACGCGATCTGATTGGTCGATTTATAATTGACGTCACCTAAACTACTGACGTCCTCTTTTCTCATAAAAAACAAATATATTTGACATCTTCAAACTTTCATTAGTGTCAATGAAGATGTCAAATATTGTAAATTTTAGTGTATTTCAGTGATTTAAAAGGATTATTAAAGAGAAAAACTGTGAAAAACACAGTAAAAACAGAAACAATAACAATCATAAGGGACACAAGATCAGAAATAGTCAAAAACAGATATTTACAAGGATCGAAAGATGTACGCATTACAAGTAATTAATATGAATAGTAGAACAGAAGATAATAAAACAGAGATATTTACAAGGTTAGTAAGATTACATATTACAAGGAAATATGTTACAGTTTGCCTTCCAATAACATAAAAGATAAAGTAAATGTACCTACCTACCTACCTAATGGCTACCTTATCCTCCGAACCGGAACACGTTAACAAGTGCTGATGTTATGGTGGAATAAACAAAGCTGCGAAAGGTCGCTGCGAAACTTTGCCACCTAGTACGAGACTCTACTACCCAGTAAAGCTAAAACTATTTCAACAATGTCAGTTTTCAAAAAAAAATATTCGCCTCAAATTTGGCCCATCCATTCAAAAGTTGTAATTCACATATATACACAAACAGACGGACAAATCAAACTTGTAACAATAATCTTTTTCGTCGAGGATAAACATAAGTACTATGCGCCAAAGACTCACCACGGTTAACTAAGAGACAGTCACCGAAGACCGTTGTCAAAGACGGAGAGTGAATCATTAGTTCTCCCTCTACGTGTTGGCAACATATTTTTTTTTGTCCAGGAATTTAAATATCCTACCTATTGCTGCCGCCGTAATGGTTATGGCGTCGGGAATAAGTAAGGCGGTAGTAGTGACTATGGTTTTTTTATTTTTTTTTATATTGGAAGGCAAACAAGCAGACGGATTTCCTGATGGTAAGAAATTCACACCGCCTAGAGACACCGAAGGTGGTAATGGTGCGTTGCCAACTTGAGGCCAGGATGTCAGGCCTTGGGCAAAAGTAAGTTTACCTGCTACCTTACCCTCCGAACCGGAGCATGTCATGACGTTATGGCGGCAGGAATAGGTAAGGCGGTGGTACCAATCCGGGTGAGTCGCTGCGAAACTCTACTACCTAGTCAATGTCTTAGATAGTGAATTAGATATTTATATGATATTACATACCACATAGTAGTTTTTGACACACGAAGACTCTTTATGGATTTATTATACATAATAGAAAAATACACTGTTAATTCATTAAAAAAAGATTTTTTTTTTCACTAGAGGATGACGTCATATTAATAAGCTCGATACCTGCAATTAAATTTCTTAAATTTTAACGTTTTTTACGTCTTAAATTTGATTTTGTGTTATTTCATTTTTATCAAAAATATTTTGAAGTGTGTCAGGCAGTATGTCTGCACATATGAGAGATAGGATTAATAGCCCTATAGTGTAGTCAAGACCCTAACTCCCTAGAGCCCTAACACCTTACAGCCCTACGAAGCCTATCCTATCATAATATATATATTTAATATATATACATATAAATAAGTGCGGGAAGCCTGCCACCAGGAGACCTAAGGCGACAGGCGGATAATGGTAGGAAGTAAGGTTATAAGGTTGGATTTTCTCACTGCCAGTGGAGCAGGCTCACACCACTGATCACGTATGACGGCTAAAGGAGTCTTGGCCGCAGTGAGAGGCGTAGTAGTAGAGTAGTTGTACGAATCGTGAGGTTATAGGTGCGTGAAAATGAGAGTCAACGGCTAGTTGTGCTCTGACAAGTTTATTTAAAATATTACAATATATACTATGGCTATGTGAATATGTGATGTGATGTGAGTATGTGATGGTGAATGGATACATAAAAATGATTGTGTGCGGGACCGGTTACACCCGCTTGCCTGAATTTCATTTGCCATAATTTCATCTGCTATAATGGTCAATAGACATAATATTGTTTCTCATAATTTTATATGTTATACTCATCGTTTACTATGTTAGTCACGTGCTAGAAATTTTGTTTCCCATAAATTCAATGTCAATAATATCATTTGTTAGCATAATTGTTAGCCGTATTATTACAAGCCACAACATCATTCACCATCAAAATAACTTCTAGAAAAAGAACATAAATTCGTTTTATACTAAATGATCAATGGATTTAGGTATTGTTTGGATTGGTTAGTTTAGGTTAGGTTAGAACATGAAAGACAAAGCACGAGCCGAGCGAGCAAAGCGAGCGCGCCGCGTTAGCGGCCGGCGAAGTGCCAGAAAGCTAATCGCATTTTAGAAAGGCCTTAGTTTAAATTTGAATGGAAGCGACTTTGGTCGTCTAAAGAGGTACTAGATAAATGTGTATTAGAAATACAACCAACTTTAATAATATGTAATCATACTGTCATATATTTAGTAGAAATGCATAATCGTACTGTGATACATTTATTAAAATTTATATTTTAGTTAATGCAAATACAATTTTTTGTAAGGCATTCTGTTCAATAATATTATTGCAATTAATAAAATGGATAACAATACGTATGGCACATGTATCATTTTGAAAACTAATTTTAGGGCGAAGAAGTGTATGTCACAAGTATATTATGGTCAACAAAACATTCTGGCAAATAAAAATTCGAGCAAATGAAATTCTGGCATTTGAATATATGGCATATGTTCTTCGGGAAAACAATAGACAACCGTGCGTGACACATGTAAGCTGCGGCGAGGACGGCACGCGCGGTGCTAGCTTGCAGTTCTAGGTGGTGTGATCAGCTGTTGTGCAATTGATTGTAAGTCGCGTGGCCAGGCCATGTGAGTGGCTTTGGGTCCTGGAGATGGCCTGAACACTTCTTTGATGTGTACTGGACAAAAGTGAACTTTGTAAACCGGAAATTTAAATTTGTAACATACTTTTTTTAAATTGTATTCTGTCATATTGTTATTTATTTTACTTGTATGTAACTACAAATACTCTATTTTTTTTGTTTTCTAACGTTTTATACGTAAATTGCTTATACCTATTGGTGTTTGCTTACACTTAACTATATATTTTTTAATTTTACAAGTTTTTTTCGGCATTTACGTTAAATGACATTTTTATTATTAATATATAGGCTAACACTTCATATAGACTTTTATTACAATTTATTGATTGTGATGTTTCTTATTCTAAACGACAAATAGCATCTTCTGCTTCTTATTACTTGTGCTATAATTGGACATTTTGAGATAAAGCCTCCTCAAAAGTATTTACATACTCAGTAAAATTATAAACACGACCTTGCTGCTCGTCTCGTTATTTCAGCAGAATACCATATTTACAATGTTATTTTGGTGTTTCTTGTTTTAATTAAGAGTTTTTATACATAATACTTCATTTCATTGTTATTTTGAATAGCATTTTGTGTTTTGCAAAAAAATATTAGGAATATAATAATAAAATCAATGTTAAACTATGTAAGTAAATATTTGTATGTTGGATGTGAAAGTAATATCCAACATCTAGATGCTGCTATCATGAATATGATGGCATGATACTTCAATAGATCTATCTAATCTATAATAATCTATTTATACACAACCAAACTTTTGTTTTTTTAAAAAAAATTCGATATTCTCTGAGTAATAACTTAATATTATGTCCTCAAAAATGAGTAAATGTAGCCATAATCTCACACTTTTTTTTGTAATCTTGTTATAAATTTTGTTATTTGTATTCACATAGATTTTAAGATTTTATTAAGAGTATTTTTATTAATATTTGACTTAACTTTCTATTTCAATCTCGTTCAATAGTAAAACATTTAAAAACAGTTTTTAACACAAGCAAAAATTGTACGAGTATATCACTTGAACAGTAGAGTTATCTATTCTAACATTTCCTTAACTTTTTCATAGTTTGTCACTAACTTTCATCCACTTTAATCTAACTAAATACTTTTACATTAAAACATTTAAAATAACGCAGCTTACAGTGACGGTGTTCACAGTAACTGCTTGTAAAAAAAACGTGTTTAGAAGCATGGCAATTAAGAAAACTAAATACGTTGGTTTAGATACTCTACGTAAGAGTTGTCGAATAGTTACCTAAACAGTAAATACCCCACGCAATAAAGATAGTCTTTGGTTATTGTAAACCCAAAAATCTAAGCACTTGTTAAAATTGCTCACACAAAATCTTAAAGCTTTTATAATAAGCGTTTTATTTTTAATAGATCGAGAACTGTCAATAAACCTGTCAGCTAGAGTGCAAGCACGAGGCAGTTGTCGATAAAAAAGAAAAGTGATAAAAATAAAAAGTTTGTATGTCGAAGCAATAAATCACGGGTTTAGAACATTAGTCAAGAAAAGAGTTTTTAATAAAGTGTTAAGATATATGAACTGAAACTATGTCTATACAACAAAAATGTATAACTAAATTACTAGAAATTTTACAACTTTTTACCTGATCAACTTTAAGCAACCAACCACACTCAATATTAACAGTACATTTTAAAAATTGTATGATGAAAAATGTAGAAATGTAAGAATCATTTTTTTTAATTTTAACATTTTTAATACTATGTCAAATGGCAAATAATTTGTAACCTCGATAATTTATTAAAATGCATTGAAACTTGGATATTGTTTAAGTTTAGTGGTCACACCCAAATCAACCTCTGCAAATTTTTAGGTTGTGTATATTATCTATGTTTTTTTAAAATGTAATTATAAGTTAAAATCTTAATATTGGTTTTTAATCTTAATATTGGAATTACATATTTATGTCTACAAAACTTAACTGGTCCTGGCACTCGATTATTTTGTTAAATTGACGGCTTCTGTCTGGTCTATATCTTGTCTTAACAATTATGAAAGCCGTATATTAAATTTGAATTTTAAGTTTAAAGTGCTGTTTTAAATTTAATGTTATTACTGAAACGATATAAAACCATTTTCAAAGAAAATTTGTTTTCATAATATAGAGTCCATTTTCTTAATAAATCACTATTACTCTCTCTTCATTCACTATTCTTTGCTTCAAAATGTTTCAGAGTTTCTATTAATTGTATACGCTACATTTATTTAAACTTTAATTTTGGACTTAATTAACTAAACGATAGAGTTTATTTTAGGTCTGAAATACCGCAATTTTCAAAGCAATGCAATCAGTTCTCATTTAGCACCATATTACCTTCAATTTGAAAATGGCGCGGAGCAATCAGTTGAAATACGAAATAAACCATTGTGAAACTGTGAATTATCGCCCAGTTTTCGTTGAACCACGATTATTTACAGTTGCTTGAGATCTGTATAGCCTTTTAAGGGATTGGTTCATAAGGAGGTGCTTTTGTTGGTTGGGCAAATTTTACATAAAATAAGGAAAACGGAGGAAGCATATTTGGAAGAAAATCTCGAATATCACTTAGCTGGAGAAGTTATAACAATAAATTCACGATAGCATTTACATACGGGCGTTTGAGTCGAGGGTGATTCTGTAACGGGTCGCTTGGCACGCTGATGCCTCCACTACGTTTTCCTGTTATTATTTACCATTTTTTATATATTGGTAAAAATATACGAGTCTTTTTTGATAAAAATAATAATTTTAATTATTTTGTACACCAAATTAGTTTTAGAGATGAAATATTGTATGAAGTATCTCTAACTGCAGTAGTTAAACATGCCATATCAAACCAAAACACGAAGATGTTAAGTACTTGACTATAGCGTCAATGCTAGTTATCGTCAGGTTTTGGCGGAAAAACTGTTTGAGTTAGGTAGTCGTCCTAAGACTATCTTATCGGATTTTTTTACAAATAACGCTCGTAGATTTAGCCTACGGAGTTTTTATTAACAAAAACCGTCAGCTCCACGACGACGGTCCAGGTTAAGTAGCTAAATATTGATGAGGCCACAATAAAAACTTTAAAACGGGCCCACCATTTAGATTATAACAATAGGATTGAGGAGAGTCGGAATCATTGCTACCTTAATTGAAACTATCCCATTATATTTTTTAAATTACTGGCTAAACCGACAAACTTCGTTGAAGCCGTTCAGTTTGTTTGGGAGAGTTTAAAATATCGTATTTCCTAGTTTTCTCGCAGTTTTCCCCATAAAATGTAGAATGTCAGGGTTGTACGTTTTTTAATGCCACTTCATATGAAAATAATTCTGTCCGAAAATTAAAAATCAACTTTTGGGTTGGGTTATTCTTATTACTAGTTGGGGGATGAAAAATAGATGACAACCTATGCTTATACCTACCGATTGTGCGTAAAAAAATATCATCAAAATCGTTTCCGCCGTTTCAGAGGAATATTGTCGCGAAAACCATGACAAGACATTTTCATATTTTTTTAATTTATAATAATATTCGTATACATTCTTCTAATATCCTACAAGCTATATTATGTCAATGATTATCTTCTACATGTTATGCCATAACGATTAAAATATTTCTATAACTCGACACAATATAAAGCTAAGTTTCAAGTAAGCTGCACGGTTAGATCTTTAAAATATGAAAACGGATTTTAATACGATGTTTTGTTCTAGATAGAGTTACGAAAGATAAGGGTATATATAATGCAATCGTACTTAGAAAAGAAAATTTGAGGATTTTATAAATTTTAGAGATGTCGTAGGTATAGTATTGTAATGTGATATCGTAAGAAACATTTTTGATTCCACATTACAATCGCTGTTTAATATTTACGAATTCGATATCGTGTATCATAAACAGATCAAATTAAAAAAAGTAGTGTTATAATATCTTAATTATCAATTCCCAAAAATCCCTGAGTTGGTCCGGGCTCCTTTGCAGAATAGACAATCTTCCTTCCTGTCAGGCAGCTCATAAAGGTAAGAATAGGCTTACCGTCACTAGCACTGTGACATCTGACTTGGTGGTAGAGTTTCGAAGCGACTCGCCCGGACTGGTACCACTTTATTTGTTTGTTGTAATGATTTGTTTGCCTTCCAATACCATAAAAAAGAGATAATATACATATAGTGTATGTAATAATATAGGTATGCAAAGATTTACATTGATAATATAGCATGTATCATATCTTTATATTATACTAGCGGCCCGCCCCGGCTTCGCACTATTATGAAATATACATGTAAACCTTTCTCTTCAATCACTTTATCTATTTAAAAAAACGCATCAAAATCCGTTGCGTAGTTTTAAAGATTTAAGGATACAAATGGATGTAGGGACAGAGGAGGCGACTTTGTTTTATACTATGTAGTGGTTACAAAAACATGTTTAAAAAATATATATGGTTGTGAAACAACTCAGTGTCGTCAGATACATAACGTCCAGTTCTTGTTTAGCATTTACTTAAAATAACACATTTTTTTGTAGTAAATATTGTAACACTGTAAACAAGTAAGCCCTGATGATGCTCTAAAAAAAAACGGTTGGTTAAAGAGTAACGAAAAGTATTAAATAAAGTGTATAGTGGATAAGAACAATTGTTTACTACAAAAAAGTGTGTTTACAATGGAATTCCATCAACTGCCGACGGTAGCAAGTATAGATTCAATTTAATTTAAAAAATGACTTTGTCGTCTTTATGTAATGTATTCTAAAATCAATATAGGCAACAATATTAGGCAACAATATTAGGCAACAATATTTGGAAACAAACATGGTGAAATGTTTGTCGTGTCATCAAAAGGTTTTGCTGTAAATTAAACGTAATATACATGCTAATGGCACAAGAAAATCTACATCTTCCCCTTTGCTTTTGGATGCTCTCCCGTGTCACGAGAAAAATAGATGTGGTATTATTCCTCTTACAAAATTGAAAATCCGTAATTAAACGTCTTGGATAGATTTTATTTTAATGTCGTAAATATATCAGAAATACCAGTTAAGGACACAACAGATAGTTTTTTTATATTATCCAACCGCTGACAAAACCCGGTCAAGTTCGATCAAGTTAGCTTTCAACATCGAAATTAGTCCATCCGTTCAAAAGTTATGATGCCACAAAGAAACACACACACATATACACACACACACATACACACACACACACACACACACTCACACAGATACACACATAAACCATAAGCTACTCCTAAAAAAATTTGGCAAAATACGTTGTATATTTTTTGTATGAAAATTACATCACAAATTACATTAAATGACTGACGTGTGGTTAACCTCGCGGTTCTAACAACTTCACCGGACTTTGTGGGCTACCAGAGTGCTCACTCCGAGCCATCGTTATTTAGACGAATTAGACTGTTCTCTACAACGTCAGCTACAAGTACGGTCTTCCGGGAAACATAACATCAACTTGTGCTGCGTTTTGGTCACTGGCTGGATTCGTTGAAGGAGTAATGGCTCGTCGCTCAGCGGCGCTGGACGGGTAACAGATCTTCGTCCTTGAGACCGGCGACGAAGGTGCAGTG
>NJDC01003824.1:48546-65421 GCA_002245475.1 Calephelis virginiensis
GACAAAGCTTTAACATATTTTTTACAGTACTAACATGTTCTGCCTACATATTCTATTTGCAAAATAGACAATCTGCCTTCCTCCAGGTTGGCAACGCACCCTTACCACCTAAGGTGTATTTAGGCGGCGTGAATTTCTTTCCATCAGAAAATCCATGTGCTTGTTTGCCTTAAAATATCATAAATCAAATTTTTTAAATTTTTTTTTCATATTCATATATTTTATATTTGTAAGTGGTCTTGCATAAACCAGTTTTAGTCCACCGAAGCGTCGTTATCGATTACAAAAAAATATTTTCGCCTTTATTGACTTGACTGTCATCATTGATTTCTTTTTATCTATTTCGGATTCCGATATAAGTTTTAGCATTTAGGAGCTTCAATAAACTTTAATTTATTGTGAAGAATTTTAGTTTTGCGTACAATGAGAGACGAATCTGTAATACACACTTTTAGTTTATATATTTGTAGAGCTGACATTACTTGCACTAAGTTTACTTCTAGGGTGGTAAAAATGTTTGTTTACATAGGGTAAAGTATCCAATTATTGACACTTTAAGATGACTTTCTATGTGTTGAAGATATGGCTGAATGCATGAAATACAAATTTGTTTTTACCTTTTTGAACCTAATGCTATTTTAGCAGAACATAAAAGTAAAAAATAGGATATTAACGAAGAATAAAGTAAGTTACGTCTCGTGTTTTAGAACAAACGCAGTTTTCCTAATATTGTCATACTTTTTCCTAATTACGACACAGGGATATCCAAATATTGACACAATTATTTATAGGTACCTGTTGGCAATCGATTTAGTTAGGTAGGTGATTGTATATAACAAAAGTCGGTTGTTAAGAATAATATTTTATTAATAATAATCTTTTCAGTCAGTACAAAACTCAGGTAACTAAACTTCACAGCTTGTATTGAAAATCAGTCACACCTAGTAACTTATACATATATATGTTCACGCAAAGTCCCTTACGGGGTAGGCAGAGAGTATCGAGTGCCAGACCTCACGATCCTGACAAACCTGTCTCGCTTCCTTCACATTCATAACCCTTTTCATACAAACACGCCGGTTTCGGAGACTCTTGATACCACCCTCGGATAATATCCGATTGATCTGATTGTGAAATGTCAGCCTTGGTCTCCCCGGGTACCTACATCCATCCACATTCACATTGTGTATCTGCTCTGTCAATCTTTCATCTCTCATTCTTGCCACATGACTGAACCAGCGGAGCATGGTTCGCATTTTAACACCAACATTTTCTTTCAACCCCACTCTTTCTCGGATCTCACTGTTACGAATGCGGTCAGCGAGCGTTACACCACAGAATTTCCGTAGTGCTCTCATTTTGACCGCATTTATCCTACTTTTATGCTCTTTCTGACATACCCAACTCTCGCTTCCATACAACAACGTTGGAATAAGCAGAGAATTATGCAAAGCGAGTCTAGCTTTTTGACTCAAAACCTCACTTTGGAATAGCTTGCCCAACGCTCCATTCACATTATTCCCTGGACTCACTCTCCTCTCTACATCCGCGGTGTACCTTCCATCCCTGCTAAAAGCACAACCAAGATATACAATTTCATTCACTTGTTCCAGCACTACATCATCAACCAAAACTCTTACATCCGTTCTGGCTACGTCTCTTTCAAAGATTATTATTTTGGTTTTAATCGCATTCAAATGTAAGCGCCTTTCTTTACAATCTCCTTCCATAACTGTGACCAGTGTTTGCAGCTCAGATGGTGTAGAGCCCAAAAGTACAGCATATCTGCATAAAGCAGGCAGTTCACCACTTGGTCACCCATACGCATTCCTACATTAAATGATCTTAACCTTTGAAGAGATTTGTCCAAATTTAAGATAAACAAGCGCGCTGACAACACACAACCCTGCTTGACACCAATATTAACATCAAACCAATGCGATACGTTGCCATCCACCCGCACGCATGCTTTACAGTCTAAATACATTGACTACACCGCACGCAGCAGAGACCCGACTATCCCATGATGTGGCAAAATGTCCCAAAGTTCCTTACTTACAACCCTATCATACGCTTTTTCCAGATCCACAAAACCGCAGAAAACCTTCTGACCAACAGCCAGATGCTTCTCTACAATGTTGCGGAGCGAAAACACTTGATCCGTACATCCTCTTCCAGACCTGAAACCGCCTTGAGCCTCCCACAATATTCCATCGGACATCCATTGCATCATCCTTTCAACTATTTTTCCATACAGTTTTGATGCTAAACTGATCAAACTTATAGCCCTGTAACTTGTACAGTCGATACGTGAACCCTTGCCTTTATACAAGGACACGATGACCGCACGTTGCCAGTCTTCGGGTACTCTGCCGGTCTTCCAATACTTGTTACAAAGAACCCAGAAAGAGTACCGGACGGCAGGACCACCAAGTTTGATCATCTCAGCTGTAATCATATCTACTCCCGCAGCCTTACCATATTTCATACTTCTTATCGCCCATTCAACTTCTTCCATCATAATGCCGTCAGATGCCTTCTCTATTTTCGAGTCATATGAGTACTCAAACCCAGCGGCAGCATCTTGGGCACATTCATACATATCTTCATAAAATTCACTCCACCGTTTTAACACGTCATGCGTGCTTGTAAGAATATCAGCACTCTTAGACTTAATTCTATTCATTCTGGAGGTAGACGAACAACTCCGAGACTTCTTCACCTCCCTCCAAAAGAGTTTGGTGTTCATCTCGAAGCTGTTAGCCAACCTCTCTTTTAGTTTCATACTTTCCCTTTCACGCTTCTCTTTCACTAAGTTTTTGTTGATATTCTTGCAACAACGGTACATTTCTTTCTTCAACTCTTTCATACTGTCATTCGACTGCAAACATGCTACATAGTCTAGCCAAGCTTTCTTCTTTCTTTCAACTGAGGCTTTTACCTCCTCATCCCACCATGCGTCACCATTCATAGACTTGTGCATCTTTGCACTCCCACATACCTCTTTCGCAACATCAACCATACTATCTTTCAAAACATTCCAACAGTCATCCACGTCGAAGTCCGGTAGGCACACACTATTCAGCATGTCTTGGACTTGACTCTCATACATGCTTCCTACACTCGGTTCTTGCTACTTTTCACTCTTAATCCTTTCAAGCCCTCCAAAAGAAACACGTACTTGCCAGTGCCTCCACTTCTTAAACAGACCCTTAAACCGGCTAATAACCAAGTAGTGGTCCGTGTTAAGAGACATTAAACACTTCCGGAGGCGACTATCAACCAAAATCAAATCTATCATACTCATTTGATCTTTCCTTCTCCATGTATACGTATGTATGTCCTTATGCTGAAACATTGTGTTAGACACAAGAAGATTTCTTTCCACACAAAAAATCTACAATATGCTTACCAGCATCATTCACTCTCTTATCACCATAGGGTCCAAGAACGGCCTCGTTACCGTCCTGTCGCGTCCCCACCCAACCATTCAAGTCACCACATATAATCACTTTTTCATTTCCTTCAACCATATCCAGAACATCCCTTACAGAATCCCAAACTTTTCCAGGTCATGAGTCGCCGACGAGTTGACCGGAGCATAGGTTGCTACCACAAAAACTTGCGTGACTCCTAGTTTAATACGGACCCAGAGCAGTCTCGGACCAATCAAACCATACTCTTTCAGGTCTGAGGCTAAGCGAGACGATAAAATGATACCTACTCCAGCGCTGGCGTGATCGCTTTGTGGTATACCAGACAAAAGAGCCAACCTGCCACCGGGGAGATCAAAAGGATCACTACCTTTTCGCTTAGTCTCCGTTACACACAGTAAATCCAGGCATCTCTCATCCATTACATCAATCAATTCATTCATCTTCGCTTCCATTCCCCCTCTCACATTCCACTCGCCTATTTGACACTCTCCACTCCTCGATTCGCCTGTACGGGCCTGGCATGATGGGTGGCGGCCCCCATCGCCTCATCTGTCTCTTTTCGTACCGACGAGGGTGGATCGGTCCGCGTCGCCTCCAGGGAACGCCAAGTCGTTGAAGCCTTTTCACAGCAGTAACTTTAACGTCAGATTTTTTTTGTATAGTGCGTCGATATTGGGTCAGGATATTAAGCAACTGGTGACGAAACGTTTCTTCGGGAGCTTAAAAAGTGTTGTTACGGGGTAAGTAATAAGGTTGCGTTTTTAACCGCTGGGTTATGCCTGTTTTGGAATATACCTTTGTCATATTAAGATAAACTCAAACAAAGCTAGATGTTATAGATGTCTTGGATCTAAGAGTCCGTAAACTACTGAAAATATATCGCATGCACCATCGACGCTTATCCGCAATGAGATATTCTTCAGAAATCTGGAGGACATAGCTTCTTTAACGCCAAAATCACCACAAACGTAGTATACAATCTTAGGGAATACATCCTAAAGATTGATCGTGAAATTCATAGTGAATGTCGTGTCAGTGGATAATAGACTGACTCCGCTGTCTTTAGTTTAAGACAACAGGAATTAACTTGAGGTACTTGGTACTCTGGATCATCATGGCATCGTGGTGGTTTCGGGTTATTTTTAACTTACAAACAGTAGGTACTTGCACAACCGTAACCAAATAGCCAAAATTGTCCAACAGCAACTCGCTCTACTATATGGACCTGTCCGTTTTGAAGTGCCTTAATACAAGTATATTGGGGAGCTAGTTCTTGGTATTTGCCATGCAAAACCCTACTGGAGCCGGTCTATCATCCCGGACATGACTTTTGTCGCCAATAAGCCTGACATCGTGCTGGTATATCAGTAAGAGATCTGGGCTTTTCTTGTTGATATCACTATTCCTTATGATGTCAACCTGGTGAAAGCTGAGAAGGCACAATTGTCAAATACATAGACGTTGCTCATGAGGTTAACAGCATGACGTGGGATGTAGACTATCCAATAATTGTCCGGATATTGGTGTCAGTAAACAGTCTTAAAAAGGAAGTTCTCGACCAACACCTTAAGAGACTCGTACTGCAACCCTAGGTTAAGGGACGAGTACACAACTATTTTTGGGCAATCTAATTTTCAATTTTATATTTTTAATATTTTTTTATAGTTGAGTTGCAAGTTCGTACGCAGTAACAGCAAACGTCAGCGCGTCATCTCACTGTAGTAATGAATTCGAACCCAACCGTAGACGTCGTCTGCAGAAGGCGGAAGCCCCGTGTTGGTCCGGGCTCCTTTGCAGAATAGACCATCTGCCCACCGTGACATCTGACTAGGTGGTAGAGTTTCGCAGCGACTCGCCCGGTTTGGTACCACCGCCTTACCTATTCTTGACGGCATAACGTCATGACGTGTTCCGGTTCGGAAAATCCGTCTGCTTGTTTGCCTTCCTATAATATATAAATAAAAATTAGCTATTTATTTATATAACTTTTGTAAGATGCGCCGAACATTAGTAGTACATTGTAGTGCCGTATATTTGGCCACGAGGCTTAGCAGTTTATCTTCTTCTGAATTTGAGAAATTAATTATTTGAGCAAATCAAACGTGTTGTCGCTCCAACGCTTCTTTTACTCTACTCTTTATTCACAACGACACGTCGTCGTCTTCGTGTTACTAGCAATGGAAGATATTTCATAGAATTGCTACTGCTGCGTGCAGACGGGTACGAAAATAAAAGCAACCGTCTTAAGTAAGTTGCTAAACAGATAGAAGCAACAGCTGGAAGTGAGTTGCTAGCTGGGAAACTTTTTCATAGATTTTGTTAAAAGTGCTACCAAGATGGTTGTTTGGAGGAGTAAAGGAGTATAACTTTATACTTGCGTCCATAAGAGCACACAGTCTTTTTGTACAAAAAAAAATTAGGAAAGAAGAAATAATGAAAATAAATGAGAATAACAGTAAAATTATTGTTGAAAAAAAATAAAACAAACCTTAACATTGCAAATATTTCTCCACCACCATAACTTCTGCAATCACTATTGTCGTGGACGACATCATGTTATATAACAAAGGGTTAGTGCCCTTCGGCGTACAAGATGGTCCATTCGTATTTACGTAACTGTTTTGAAATGAATCTATTTGTAAATAAATTCAACTTTTACGTTAATTTTTTTTTATAAGTTAGACAATGCCTATGCCTATGGAATGTATGAATAAAATTCAATGTTTGCAAGATTTTTGAGTTATGTGATGGAAATCTGGTAATTGCTTCCAAAACATCATACGGGGACATTAACGATGCCGTAATTCCGACCGACTCATTTACATGAATTACACATTGTAACACACTCCATCATCATCGTAGCGGAATCTTGGTAACTTGTCGTGTGTAAACCGAAGGGGCGAAAAAACAAGTTTAAATTCTCACCGCTCACTGCATTGTTGTAATTTACAACTTATGTTTAGTTAAACCTATATTACTCTACAAAATGCACGATGCAGCTAAGAACTATGTCGATCACTCCATCTTTATAAGAAAAAAAACCGAATCGGAATCGGTTCAATTGTTTAAAAGTTATAATTCCACATACAAACAGACATATACTTACGTAAAACTGGTAACTTCTTTCTTTGAAATTAAAAAAAAGCGTAGTGCTAAAAAAACATCGGGCTATACTATGTTAAAATTAAATGTCAAAATTATATTTTGGTCCAGTGTGTTACGTTCATAAAATAACTTTATAAATTGCGATCATGTGCCTAATATCTTTTAAAATTTCTAGAAAAAAAAGGCACTTATGATGTTTGGCAGTATCTTTTGCTTGCGGCTTTGTCTACTTAACATTATGCCTTAAAAAATAACGACTTTTCATGGCCTCCATATCTGAATATTTGAATGTTTATTATTTAGAAACACTTTAGTTTAAAGGCGTTGCGTTAGCAGGGGACAAAATAAATAATCACTGATTTTTCTGGGCGACTGATTTTGATTTAAATACTTTAAAAATTTTGAAGTTAACTCAATATCTAAAATAAATACCCCCTATTTTACTAATCCTATTTTAACTCAAACATTTTCTACAAACCCTCATTAGGGAAGATTTTCGATTCCCGTTTAATTGGAGCAATATTCTGAAAGCCGCTGTTTTATTACTGTATCCAAGTCAACCGCGACTCCAGATCAAAATCCGAGATCCGTCAAGTAATTGATCTCTTTTTATCTATTTTTACTTTAAATCCGATGCCAATCTTAGAAATATAAACAAATTTAGCCTTTCCACGGAAACGTTAAAGTTTAATTTTGTGTGTTAGATCTCTTCAGCAGTTTCCAATCTATCAGAACGGACAAGCATTTCGTGGAATAGGAAGCCGGACGGCGGTGGGTGAGCGTTTATCACGGCGATTTACGAAGGTATAATAGCTGGCTTGCAATTTGAACCAAATTTATATTTTTCAGTTCCATTTAAAGTGTTCGCAGTCACTTTTAAAGGGAATTTCTTTTCATTTGACGAACCCCGAGGGGACATAAATACCCTGAACGGGTTTGTTTCATTACAACGATAAATGCTAAAACTAAATAAACTTTTCAGTTTTAGCGTGTTCAGTGAAAATATATACTCATTATTTTGTATAACAAAAGGTTACCTGTCGAAAGATGACTCTCAGTATTCTTTTTGTTTTTATATATCTGTGGTCTAGCGGTCCGGCGTTGGACTTGACTTCTTGAGGTCCCGGGTTCGGTCCCCGGGTCGGGCAACAAAAAAAAAATTAAAATGTATATTTCCAATTTTCTAATAAAAATAATATTGCCGGGGAGTGCGATATGTGCCCGGTTGGCGATAGGCTTGCCATCTATCACATTATGGGAATTAGTGTCTTCGGCTAGTCGTGTGTACCTTGATAGTGCCTCTCTTCGGGCACATGTGAAATACTTTTTTTGTTTTTATGTGACAGGCCAGCAAACAAACAGACGTGTCTCCTGATATTTGTATACCTATTATCTTCTATTTTCACGGCAAAACGACCAAAGAGATTTCAAAAATCTGTTACTAGAACGAGTTGAAATTAGACATTGTATAGGCTTCTTGTTATTAGAATATTTTATCGAATTCCAGCGAGCAGAAGCCAAACCAAAATGCGACACTTTGTTATCACTAAGTTAATTTTAAGTTATTACATTATTTATTTATATATTTCTACGGATTATTAATTTATACCATGGAAAACATGAATTATACGTCACCCATCACGGGTTGACGGGTCGGCCTAATCTTACATATCTAAAATGTTCCGCTTTTTGTTTTTGTCTTTTTGTTTTTAAATTTTTTAACATCATATCCTGATGTTAAAAAATTCACGCCGCCTAGAGACACCAAAGGTGGTAAAGGTGCGTTGTCAACCTGAGACCGGGATGTTATGCTTCAAGCAAAATTAAGTTTACCGGCTACCTTATTCTCCGAACCAAAACACGTCAACGGCAAGCACACATTATGGCGGCAGGAATAGGTTAGGCGGTGGTACCTATCCGGACGAGTCGCTGCGAAACTCAACCACACAGTCAGATGTCACGATGTTGGTGCTGGTAAACCTATGCTCGGCTTTCACGAGCCGCTTGGCAGGAAGGCAGATGGTCTATTCTGCAAATAGACTTTGGAGGTAGAATATGTTAGTACTGTAAAAATTATGTTTAAAGCTCTGTCAAACTCGTATTCATACAATAGAATACTTACCATAACCATAGACACTATGCTGATAGAAAAATTGTTTATGCTGATAAAAATTTTAAGCGAGCTGCTGTGACTTTTCCGCAGTTAGAAAGGTAGTAGGAAAATCGGTGGAAAGTAATACTTGCTTCCGACTTCCCAACAGTAGTTTCTACAGCGGAAGACAACTAGGTACCAACCCCAACTGACCAACTTAGTTGAATATTTAAACAACTTGTGTACCAAAACCTTTTTTCATGTGATATGACATCGAGCTCCTAATAGTAAGAGATAAACGTGCTCCACAGATACCACAGATATGACACGAGCGTCACTGTCCTATGGCCGGCGTGACCCATGTGACCAATGCTCGCTTCTTATGAGTTGGCAGGCAGAGAAAAATCATGGTTTATACTACACAACAACGATAGGATTAATCACATTCTTAAACCGACGTACAAAATACAAGCGTCCATATTTAATCGTTGCATACTATAACGTAGTTGAAAATTTAAATATGGTTTGACGATGTGTCTAAGTCCATGTTGCAACTAAAATAAAAGAGGATTTGAACAAACTCAGCAAAGTTCACAATTCAGGGATGAGTGATGATCGGTCTCCAAGGGTAATGGATGACTGCGGAGGTCGGCCAGCGATGTATCGACCAAAATTTACATACATTGCCCAAGATTAATGATAGTTCACGACTTTCTATATCTAATGCTAACCGGTTCTGAGCGAGATTCGCGTAAATGGGACTTAATGACCAACAGCAATGGATTCAAAATGCATTCTTTCATCAGTGCATATTTTATAATTTCTTTCAAGTATTAAAAATAATTTGACAGCATTTTATCAATGCTAATTTAATACAAACTTTCCTCTAAATACAAAAATATAATAATTTTACAATGATATTTCCTAATACCTTAACAACCGCAGCCCTAACAGATGTTATATAACCCCTCACTTGCGAGGGGTCCCATCGACCCATCGATTGACCAAGGTTCTGGGGTCAGTGCACGATGCAGCGCTGTCGCCAGGATATTGAACTAATATTGCAGTTGAATAATCCAATTAGAGTACTGTCGGTATGGACAGTGCGAATCTACGAATGCCTTTGATGTACAAATGGTGTATTGATTTATGGACTACGTATAATATTGAAATTTTGTTAGACATAGACAGTGATAGAAAGAGTACTCTAGTATTAGTTTGGTTTAATAACTTCCGAAATGGGATTTTACAAAACTTTGTAAATTTCTAATTAATAAATAAATTATATATGACCTTGATCGTAAATTTATTAGAATCGCACATTTTACTGAAAACTAGTTTTTGTCGAAATGAAATGTTTATACACACTGATTGAAGCACAACATCGGTCTATTGTCATGTGAAAAAAGGACAAACAAACTTATTGCACGTTCGCAACTTTGATGCAGTACCAACTTGGGGTTAGATTAATAGCTGTAATATTGCCATTAATATGAAAAAAATAGAATCACTGACTTGATGGTGACATGAGTTCACTAGAGACAGATCCGCGCACGTTGTTTCAGAATTGTTAAATGTAAACAAGGATAAATATCCTGAAATTTCTCACGCAAACAATATTCGTGAATAATTACTGATTTAACTTTTAAATATGACAAACGACACAAATCCACTCAGCTGTGAAGGAGCGTGTGTCTCAAATTTTAGAATTAAAAAACTGCTTCACAGTACACAAATCACACTTCTATTTACATTCAGTATAAAGAACAAAGTTCCATGAAGGTATTGTGTATTAAAATCAAATTGAAATGTAAACTACAGGGCGTGTTGACTTGTATTTAGCGATGTTTAATGGTTTCTATAACACTCAATTGATCGTACATGGGATGTTACGTACAAAGGGAGACACTCGTAAATTATTATCAAACATGGGAAAGAGGAGAACGCGTGTTGACACTTTAAAATTAAATGAAAAGTTGCCATTCTGGAGTGTGAGAATTTCTAGGTCATTTAATTTTCTTGTGTTAGGGAAGATCGCACGAGGAAACAAAATGCAATATTATTAGTTATGTAGTTAGATATTGAATTCATTAAAACTCAAACATGCTTCGGACATGACGATAGGATAACAAGTAGGCTTTTCCTCGCGCCATCTACATAACACCTAAACTACGCACCTGTAATATCAACAGTTTATATTGAGTCATTCACTTAAGTATAACATTCTCCGTCTTCTCATATAAACGTGTGCTATTTTTAACATTGAAAATACATGATTTACTCGTAAGTAAAGAAACTGCAAAAAATCGACTTCAATTTTAATAATAATTATAACTTCTAAGAATAGAATTTGTATGTTTTTATCGACTTTGCTTGGATTCGTCGTCAGATCTAAACTTGGTGGCAATAAAATCACCTCGTAAGTTCTCTTTCAAGCAAAAGAAAATGACTTAAAATCAATTTACAAATGACGGAGAAATCTATTAACATGTCAATGAAAACCTAAAATTAAAAAGTTCAATAATCCCTTACAAAACATATAGGTATGTTGATACAATTTATTTAGAAACACTTGTACTTTCCACAATATACTTTATTATTTTTTATTAATATGGTTTAGCCAATCGGTTTCGCTATACAAGCTATACCTTGTATAATAATAATAATAAAATATATTGTGGAAAGTACAAGTGTTTCTAAATAAATTGTATCAAGAATGGAATTCCACCAAGCACCGACGATAAGAAGTAAAGAAACTAATATAGGTATTTAATGTGGCTAAAAACAGTCTTCATTACATCAGCTTTTAAACCAAAATCACGCATTACAATAGTTTAGAAACCTATTTACAGACACATATACACACTACAAACTTATAACAATCGTCTTTTTTATGTACTTTACATGGACTGAAAAGTTTAGAAAACACAATACCGTAACTTTCGAACTGCAACCCAGCAGCCACCTCTTAGTTCAATCATCACCTGATGACTTGATGACGAGGACCTCCTTGTCATCAAGTTCTCTCAAGTCAAAAAAACTTGACAAATAGAATAATGTTTCTAGGAGTCTTTCTTACACTTAATGTTTGAATAATAAGTACACGCAAGTACAACTTGATTATATTTGTACACGCAGTACAAATATAATCAAGACCCGGAGTCAAACCCGTAAATTAGGACAGCTTTAAAAGAATCATAAAATTACAAGCATACGTTGTTACAGTAACACTAAAAACTGTAGAAGTTGTGATAATTGACATAAAATGTATTTAAAAATTGCATTCGATTGAAAAGAGACAGCAAAACACATTTTTAGCACTTTTAGACATTTTTTCTGTCTGTGTGTGTCTTGGTTTGTAAATAAATTTAGCAAGTAGGTAATTTATGTGCCGAAGTAGTTAATATGCTATTTTTTTCATGAACTGTGGAAGATGGATAAAAGACAAGTTTTTAATGTTTTTAAATTCATTAATGTAAAAGTTTGTCTATCTTTTGATTTTAAAACATTTTATTTATTTAAATTTTATTTTGAAGATTTGAGATTAACCATTAGCTACTTTTTATTTTCACAAATTAACTACCTCTACCTAATAGGGTTGAAAGTTTGTATGAGGAATCAATTTTTATATTTGGCTTACAGTAACATTTAGAAAATTAGTAAGATTAATAATTGATTTAAAATATTTGTTTATTACAAGATGTTTATTTAAATTAGAACAATACATTATTTTTTCTAATACAGTTCAGTACAGTTAGTATAGTTTCAGGAGTAGCTAATTTGTTTTATCGGTTTGTGTGCGTTTAAGTTAAATATTGAAATCAGCTTGCTAATGGACCACAAATAAAAACTTTGTAAGAAAAATGTAAGCGTAATGACAATATCGAAGGTATTCAATAACATATTTCACAGTTCACGATGAACTTCCACAATCTGATCAACCCTAATTCTTCCACCTATTAACCGCCAGCTTTATCTTAAACCCTCTCACGTCCTCTCGAAAACTATTTGTCCAGTCCTAAATAATTCCGAGAGAAAAACATCCAATTCGCAGCCGTCACGTAGCTTGCATTTAACTTTATCGTGTCCGCGTCCGGAATTAGTAGCGACATTGATCGATGTTACTCGCCGGTCTATTAGACCGCGATATGTTTTGGTGTTAGAAAACATATTTTATTGTATTACTTATAGATTTTAATTATGTGAGTTTGTTAGTTACTCCGGACATAAACTATGTCAAACATTTGCGATTGCGATTTGTTTTTAATAATAAATGTTACTGTTGTTAAGTGGTTTGGAATACTTTGTTATACCTACACATATAACCACATCATGGAGTGCAAATGCTAAACTAAATGAATGAATTGATTTGTGTTTATTTTTAAAAACAATTAAAGTGTTAAATCACACATTAACTAACACAGCTTTTAAGTAAGTATCTTGTCTGATAATCTTTAAATTTTTTGAAGCAAATGTCTTTAAGTGATAAGCAATGAATAGGTATGCAACAACTCCGACAATAAGACAGCAATGCACTTATAGCATAGCATAGCATATTTTATATGTTGTCTTTAGACCACGATTGTCTCTTTACTTCAGCAAAGCCGTGGGGATGTTCGCTGTCTCTTGGCGTATAATGTATCTACGGTCTTTTTCTAAAAGTAAAAGCTTATAAGTAGAAATTTCCGAATAGGTATCTATTATAATAGTGAAATAACAATAACAGAGACTGAGTAGTACTAGCCTGCCACTGGGGCTGGAGGAACAGAAGCAGTTACATTACTGTACTCATTAATATAAAATAATAGTTTCCG
Source organism: Calephelis virginiensis (assembly GCA_002245475.1). Lineage (NCBI taxonomy): Eukaryota > Metazoa > Arthropoda > Insecta > Lepidoptera > Riodinidae > Calephelis > Calephelis virginiensis. The sequence continues at coordinate 61,995 of NJDC01003824.1, forward strand.
ATACGTTCAACAGAAGCGTCATTTGAATAATAAAGACTGATACAGAAGTTCGGCAAACGTAATGGCCGCCGTATCTCGGGACGCAAATCCGCGTTCGACGGCTCGTGTCGCATCGTATCGCAATTAGTCTAAATGTTTCGCGCCTTGCGTCCCTACAAAGCTTACTTGATCCGCGCTTCGGCTTCCCGACTAACAAATCCGACAAGACACTGACACATTCACTCTGGATGTGACATCATTACTTCTCATAATTTTACAAAATTTAATGCTCATAATTTAAAAAAAAAATTCTCATAATTTAAAAAAAAAAGAAACGAAGGAAAAATCAATTGACATATATAGGAAAAATATGTAGAGTCGAACACAATGTGTAACTTCAAACTTTTCGAAGTCGTTTACATATTTAAAAAAAAGAAAATGACAAGCCGATCTGATTTTCGCAAGTACCCATTGTATAGTCTATGTAAAATAAACGATTTTATATAATTCGATCATAACACCAGTGCTCGCGATTGTAACCTCCTAGTTGGGGACAAACTTAAATATGTTGCTCCAGGACGCTCATTACAAAAACGCTGCACATGTCATGATATGCATCAAGTGTTCTAGTAACCACAACTAATAACCGTTTTGTAATGGAAGTATAATCTGTAACCAGCCTAATTAATCTGTGGTCTAGCGGTTCAGGTGTTGGTCTTGACTGCATGAGGTCCCGGGTTCGAACCCCGGGTCGGGCAAACAAAAAGATTATTTGGTTTTTCCAAATTTCTAATAAAAAAAAATGTTGCTCGGGATTCGATATGTGCCCGTTTGGCGAAAGGCCCACCTATCACATTGTGGAACTTAGTGACTTCGGCTAGTCGTGGGTGCCCTTGTTGTGCCTCTGCCTTCTTCTTCAGGGATATAGGCGTGAAGATACTTTAATCTATCTTCAATATTATTTGTTATAAATTCTGAAGCTTACTAAACATATTATAAAGAAATAAAATGTCGATTAAAAATATAAATGTGCTGTGATATAAATATTAAAATGTATATAAACATATTTTAATTTCTTAAAATTTAACAAAACATTTGCACACCATAATTTGGTAGTATATGTTGTACTCTTAAATATTTTTGTAACAACTTTTTATCACACATATTCCACAAATGAATAATTTTCATTTTCAACTTGCACATCAAAAAGACACTCAACATGTTTAAGTCAAATATCTTTTCCTAACTTGAAAAACTTCCATAAAGCCGAATCTTGTAAATTGCATTTATCTTTTTATATATGTTACCTTAGAACTTTTGGGAGAAATAATGTTAATGACTCCTTGTTTATTTAAAATATTTGACTTAACGTTCATCATTTAAAATTTGCTTAAAATATCATGACTGATTTTTGCATTAAACTTAATAATACGTATTTAGCTGACTATACTGGTGATGTTTATATTGAATGCAACGAAAATTACAGTACGTTATTACAATTTTAGTGCATTTTGGTAAATTATCTCTTGAACCTTCATAAGGCTCTAGATCTTTGTATTTGAATTTATAATTATGGCGATGCCGCGTGTATTAAATTTAAATTGCAAGCGAGTCTGCACTCTAATTCAAGATAGAAAGGGATTGAATTAGTATATAACAGCCTTCATTAGTAAACATATCAGATAGATTAGATTGTGCTGCTGTGAATCCTTTAGACAATGTTGCTTTATTTCGGTTTGATTTTTAAAGAAGTGTGAAAATAAATAAATGTAACGCAAACAGACACACATACACATACTAAGTTCACGCCAAATTGCTTGCAGCCCTGCCCAGCTTCATATACATTTGTTCTTTTTTCGTAATGTTTTATCCATCTGCTAAATTTTGCAACCTACTACTACAAGTAACCTTTTTACACAAGAGTTTTGCAACCCACCATTGCCATGTCTGATGTCTATGTGAATTGTGTATTTTCCTTCAGACTAACTTCGATACCTAATGCGTACATATATCGCTATAATTTGCGCCTGACGCTGGGATTCCTCTCCATAAAATTAGTAAATCCTTTTCGGACATACGTTTCTAATATAAGTTGGCCATTGGTATCATATATGTACCATTAAATAAGTTTATAAAATGTATAAAAGCAAAATAATTATGTAAGAAAGGCTATTATAAGGTCTCAGACTTTTTTTTTAGACTTTTTGGAAGATGAACGACATAGCCCGGTGAAGTTGTAAAAACCTTGCTGTTAGCAACATATTAGCCATTTCAAAAAAAAGCAAGACGAACATGCTTTGGGATAGAAGTTTCTCCCACTGCAAATTTGTAATGTGATTTGTTATATTTTGTTTTGCTTCTTACTTAAGTTAAAATTAGAGATTGTAATTTGTAATTTTTAGTTAGTTTATAATATAACAATTACTATTGAAAAAAGACAAGTTTATTTCGCCGGATTTTCTCAGGGTGTGGCCGCGATTCCGATCCGGTGGTAATTTACAAAAATGTCGAAGCGCACAAGTTGGTACCACTTGTATGGTTCACGTGAACAAAGGATTTTCTGATTCTGATACTCTATTGGCATTTATCTCTAATATATGTGAATTCGGATTTCAGATCCGTCAATTATTCTGATCCTGAGCCGTTTACACAATTAGTGAAGGGACAAACGTTTACTAAGAAAGTTCGCAATTTTAACCGTTGACGCTTCAACGCAAAATATCTACCACTCTAGGTACTTGTGCTGCCTTATTAATAAACACAGACTGAAGTACCTTAAGACTTAAGTTAAAATCAAAGTCTTTATTATAGTGTTATAGAAGCTACAACGTCAACAAACATCTTAGAGTAATTTAGTGTATGATTATTAATAAATGAAGGTTAGAAATTTACTACAACAAACACTTATTTTATACATTATAGCTCGTAAAACTTTTTACTTAAGATAATAACCCCTACTAAAGGGGATCCTCAAAATAAATCAGCAATAATAAAAATCATTTTTTTGCCTTCGACTTCCCTAATCACCCGTTAATTATAAATTGACTCATACGACCCGTTCCATGACGATGTAGCTAACAGTGTTACAGTCCGCGTTTGATTTACTTATTGAACATTTTATTGTGCATTTACAAAATGAAGATAAAATATACAAAAATAATGTAAAAAGGGAATTTATCTCTGGCGTTTCTTGGCAACATAAAGTCTCTTCTCATTTTAAATCTAACATATAATATATTAAATCTAAACCATATTATAAAGTAAATGCATTCGGAATAAATTTCACAAAACACACGACATGTTGCGATAAATTCGCTTTGATGGATCACAAACACGCGTCACGCAAGATCTCATCCGATGACGTAAGGAGAATGAATGATAACGTGGATACGTGAAATTGATTATATCATGTATCTTGATACAATAATAGTCTTAAGTACATCGGAAT
>NJDC01003824.1:65553-117086 GCA_002245475.1 Calephelis virginiensis
TTAAATCTAACATATAATATATTAAATCTAAACCATATTATAAAATAAATGCATTCGGAATAAATTTCACAAAACATACGACATGTTGCGATAAATTCGCTTTGATGGATCACAAACACGCGTCACGCAAGATCTCATCCGATGACGTAAGGAGAATGAATGATAACGTGGATACGTGAAATTGATTGTATCATGTATCTTGATACAATAATAGTCTTAAGTACATCGGAATAAAAACGTAAGTTGAGCAAACAAAAAAAATCATTCAATTTAAATTTGATTGATTTGTCAGAATAGTTACGATTGGATGAACGCGATATGTCTTTTTTGTGTAGTTTATTATTTGACATTTTTTTTTGCTTATCCAAGTACAAGACGTAAATATAGTGACGAGAACCATGAAGCTACATTACTAATGGAGGTTGCACTCTTTGCAACAACCTGACATCATTTTTAATTACCTTCTGCTGGATCACTCTAATGCACTTAAAATGCACAATCTTTCTGAAATTGTTGTGATGTCAACTAACAAAGGGAGCGTTCAAGTATTACGTAACGCAATATTTGTAGATTTTGGATTCCTTCCTTCTCCCGCTGTAACGCACCGTAACGTTTTTCTGTACCCCCTCTCTAAACGTTTCGTAATATTCAAGTGATCATTTTTATCCTAAAGTCGCAAAAAGTTATATTATAGTTTTTATACTTTAAGTGGGTTGTCGTCCGGCCCATCATCTACAAAGATGATGATCACTGGCTTCACAATGTTCGATTTTTTTCATTTTCAAGGGTTTGAATGACGGTATTGATAAAAGTGATTCAAAATCATTAGCATGGGTGTTCGCTGTGGAAGATGTGTGTTTCCCGCTCTTTATGGATATGTGTGTCAGTCCGCTGTACTCAACAGCTTCTTCCTTACCGAAACTGTTAAAATCCACGTTGGCACTGGCATATACGGAATAAGGGACAGCAATGTACTTCTGCATAAACACTAATGAATACTGACAACAAAAACACAATACAATATTAACGTTATACGTAACGTTTTACGAGACCCCCCTCCCCCCAAATTGCGTTACGTAATCCTTGAACGCAGCCAAAGTCGAAAGGAGAGAGACTTTAGTACATTAGAGTGAGTCTGCAATATTTGGTAATGGCATCTTAGTTATGAGTGTAACCTCCAGTAGTATTGTAGCTTAATGATGAGAACAGTGAACACGTACACTGCAGTAAAAATAATACAATACCCTGTCGTTACAGTTTCGTGTCAAGCAAAATAAAATTATGTAAGCAATCGATTTATCATTATTACACAAATATCTATCGATTACTGCCATGCTTTGTCTATTGTAAGTTTCATAATAATTATGCAGAAGCGCTTTATTTGTATTCAAGTGATTTCGATATCACTAAACACCACAACTATACACAAAAGATAACAAAAATATCCCATTCGTACTGGAATCACAGCTTATTTATTTCTCTGTTAAGTATTCAACTGACAAAAAAAGTGTTCAGAAGTCTCTCACCACAAAGAATCTAATATGGTCGCAAAAACAACATATTTTACTGACAGCTTTAGACTCTTTGTTAAACTCTAGTAAAAGTTTAATAAATATATATCCATCGCCGACACCTAAATATGGCAATGACCAATACTGACGACAGGCACCGTAATCACAGAGCCTTATTCAACCGTTTATAGTTTGTTTATTATCATAAAAAAATATTTTATGACCTTATCACTTATCCCATAAAAACAAAAAGTAATCAACTAAAATGAACGACTTTACGAGCTAGAATTAATGTATTCGAATTCAAACATATTGATGAAATTGCCTTTTCTTACAATAAAGGCATAAAATAGGTCACCGAAGCAAGATTAGCCCGTGAGTTATATCCCGAAACCCTTCAAATATTTCAAACTATAACACCTTAGCAAGCTTCAAGATTCCATCCCTTACTTAAGAACAATAGGGCATCTATTTCGAAGTGTCAAACATTTAAAACGTCTCCGGTAATACGTATGTAAATATTGAGAGCGGTCCCTTTGGCGTGGTTTATTGTTATGGCACGACGTCAAGTCTACACTGCGTAAGACGTTCCTTACTCATTGACTCACAAAATGTGTTGCAAAATTTTATGGTAGAAAGCTCAGTACCATGAACTTAAACCTATGTGATGGTGGATGTACCTAGGTAGCCGTCTAAGTTGGAGACTAACTAGTCTAGTGGAAACTGTTCACTTTTATTTTCTATTACCATAGTTAAAAGTTTTTCCAGTTTTCATATTCCTTTAACAATATGATACAAACGCGAACGATTTATCTCGAAAACTAAAATCGCACAGTATAACACGCTGCCACCACAGCACCGTGCAGTATTCTCTCAAAATTTTAATCCGCAGTATGAAGTGCGCCTTGTGTTGATCGAACCACATAAAGAACATATTTTGGAGCCGTTCAATGAGATTTATTAAAAAAACGAGCTGTTGTTAAATTTGCCTCACTTCTTCTTCTTCTTCTTGTAACACGCTTTGGAAGCTGGACATATTATATCAACATACTTTGGAACATACATTCCACAAGTTTTACGCATTTTTAACACACTCTAGAGTCTAGATGACCTCTGTATTTACAAATGGCGGTATGAAAGCTAAAGTACTTGACCAAAAACTTTTGGATACTTAGAGCCATATTTTTTTTATAATTTAAGGCATCGAGCAAGCACAGGGCTCACTTTATGGTAAGAGATAATCGCGGCCAAGGTGTTATAAGTGCATCGCTGTCATGTGGCTTGGGTGCTGAGCCCATTGTAAGACTGTCCTGGCTACCCTACCCTCCGGACCGGAACATGACTTTGTAATTATGACCTTAGGAATAGGTAATGCGGTGGATCCCTACCCTGGTTTCTGCACAGCATTCTACGGCCAATGGTTTTGTAAGTTATGATCCGTGCAGCCCGAGCTCGCCTTGTATGAGCTGGCTGGCAGAAAAGCAAGTGGTCTATTTTACTCAAAATATATACTCAACCCAGCGTTCGTCGCTACCACGTAAAAATACCACAGATGCTATAAAACTAAGAGGAAGATATGTTGTTTTGGACTTAATTACCGACTTTCTGCCTTAAATACCTGAATATAAAGAAAAGACACGAGCATTTGCATATCTGGCCTTGAGTAGGAAATAACATGAAATCCAGTAAGCCGGACATTGATCTATAGACGACACGATCTGTAATAGAAATGTTTGTCAGTTTATAAGCTAGGGTCAACTAGCTTATGTTGTTATTATTGAAAAACAATGTGACTGAAAATTTGAAACTAACAAAAAAATAAAAGAATCTTGGTATTTATACTGCCTATGTTATAATTGAAAAAGTATTTGCTGCAACCAGATTTTTGCTCACCTAACTATTTGTCAGTGTGTATTGCACGTAGCCAAGCTTGTCTAAGTGATTTGGATCTCGATTGTAAATGTTCACGAAATTCAAAACAGGCAGTTTGCACGTCTATGAGTGCTTAACAGATTTATTGAAGTGATTTTGAAGCGAACTTGTGTAAATGTCTCATCTATAAGCACAACATTACAATTTTATTAATTTTCAATATCAACAAATGGTTTTAATAAAATATTAAAACTTCAAGCTTAACCTGTTTTCATTTTTATTAATAAACACCCGTAGCTGGTAGACATTAAAAATATGTTAATTGTGCCAATTGTAGATATGATTTTTAAGGCGTAAGTAAATTTACTGACTACCTTATTTTTCAACCAGGATTGGCGAGCACTGCCGTTGTGGCAGTAGGTACAGTAGGAATATGTGAGGCAGTCATAACAATCCTATCACCTAACTACCCAGTCTGATGATTTGCAACACTGAATTACCCCCAGATCAAATTAAAAAAACCAGTAAAATTGTATCTTACATAACAAAATATCAGGATCGAGTAACGTAGCCTGAACTATGATATAAAATGAAATGAAGTTTTTTTATTTGTGGAGTATGTGTGTTTAAAGTTTGTCGCAAAATACTTATTCGTACCAACACATTCTACCGCATTGTGGTGTGCAAATCTAACATCTGACCAATTTATTATGTTTTACCCTGTCGACCATACACTACCACCGTTTCTAAACCTAGCCAGTCAGGAGAAGAAACGGCAAAACAAACTCCTCGCCAACCAAGATATTTCATATTTATATTTGTTAAAGAATATTCACTATTATCAATGAATCCTTTCTGCAAGAAAGTCATTTACACTATAATCCGTTTTATCTAAAAGCCAGTCGAAAAGCTTTTTTCGAAATCCTTTCGGAGTTAGTGATTTAAATATATCATAGAATATGATGACTTCTTCCATTTTATGACGTAATCTGAAATAATCATGAATTATCCCTTTAATCAACAATAATAGCATCTTAGACCGGCATCAAAGTAAAGTGCACGATCCATCCTCGCTTCTGACAAATATCAAAACGTTTGTAACAAACTGTGCCATTACTCAAATTAATTATTTACCATCCAACTCCTGAACGTTTTGTCCCTTTGACCACACTCTGCTAGTGCTTGAGTTATTGCTAATCTGTTGAAAGGAAATTTATCGATGAAACCTATTCGTAGTAATATGACTTATTACCAGGTTTCTGAGCCAGAAACTTTTCATGCGCCTATCGAAGATTTTAAACTCAATTTGATAAGATTGTTAAACATTAAGCATGGTCACAGAATTAATGCTACTCATTTTACTGGTTACGTTTAAGGCCGCTTATATCGATTCAACCAAATTTAAAATATTTGGAGGGGTTGACGGTAATTTAGTAAAAAAATATACTATTGTTAAATTCGTTTTTTTGCAATTTGTAACTCTGGAGGCGGTATGATTATCAACAGAGTTTAGGACGTATGTTTCGCAAGTCATAAATGTTTTAACTCACTGTAAATCTTATTACTGGTAAGATTTCTAGTGAATAATATTATTCAATAAAATATGTAATACATACTCGTATATTTTAGCTACAGGGAATCTATGAAGTCAGACCACGACAGTGACAAGCACAGCCATTGCTGCTACAAAAATAAATAAGGCTTTTATAGACAATCAAACCATAATATATTATTTCATAACTACTATGCTATACTAGGCAACCATACAAACTAAAAACCTATGAGTTTTCTTGCCTTGTTGCAGTTACAGTGTTAGAGACTAGAATACGGATACTTGCCTGTTACAAGTTGCTAATTGCAAAAGCAACTAGTCTATAAACTTCAAAAAATTCAGAATTGTCACGAAACTATCGAGTAGTCGAGAAATTCAGCGAGTGAGCCCATCTCTAAGAGTGATTTGGTATGAAGTAGATCGGTGAACCGCCCGCAGGAACAATACTCTGGAATACATTAACTGCGAGTCAACAACAAAACCGCCGTCTCAGGACACGTCCCAGCTTTGAAGCCACGCCATTAAGCCTCACACAATCACAATGAAATCTGAAACTATTATATACTGTCTTAATTTGTATCAGGTATTGTTTCTGAACTTTCGGTAGATCTTAAATATGCATTTGTTATTGAGATAATAAATGAAACAACGTTACATTTTCATAATAACAACACACTTGGAATGTTTCACTTATTACATTCTTTTTAGAAAGAAAGAAAAAGTATTTCTTTGCAGAATATGAGTGTTACAAAGATGTTACAAAATTATTTAGGTGTTTCTATATATTCTACCAACTTGTGATGTGCAAATATTTTAATAGTTATTAATAAAATTAGTTAGTTTAATTATTTACTTACTATTTACACACTGTTTATTGTATTGATAACATGATTATTTATTAACACAAACAATTTTTAGAATATAAATTAATTTATCCCTATCTACCATAAACTACCACAATTAATTCACATATTAACTAACCCGTTTGCTTTTAAAGCATCTTCAAGGCTATCTTAATATACATAATCATATATATTAAGATGCATGTTTGTTGCTTTATTTCTACAATTCGACTGAGCCGATTTCGCTAAAGCTTTAAGTAAATATTTCTATGGGTTCTTGGTAGTTTTATAAAATTAGATCAGGTAGTTGGCGTTTTGTCAGCAACTAAGGGTTGTAAAAATTCCATAGGGTTGGCCAGTGTTATTAAAAGTTGTTACAAAATACTTATTCCTACCAACATATTCTACCACATTGTGGTGTGCAAATATCTAACTAAATTAAATATAGTATAGTCTTTATTTTTGTTATTTTTACATTTTTGCATATAAATTCGTTAAAATATACTTACTACTAGGCCAGCACTTATTAATTTAAGCAAACAATTATAACGACCAAGACCCTATCGACCATACACTACCACCGTTTCCAAACCTAGCCAACCAGGAGAAGAAACGGTGAATGTAATTTTATAACTGCTACTAAACGAGTTAAAAATTCTAATTAGCTCGTTCATATAAGCTCGTGTTCCTGCTGTCAACGTGAAATCGGTTGGATAAAATACAAATTTGGAAAAAAACATGCAGGTAATAAATAAAGCCGCGCAAGGTGTGTATTTTGTGTAATATACATGATGTATGTTAATTTAATTACTGTTTGTTTTCCGATATATCAGTTAACTAACAATAGTAATCTTAACTCTTAACAATAGTAATCTAATATAAATATATTATATTTATTTCATGAAAAACATAAAACGACAATACTAAGGTCTGGCACTCGATACTATCTGCCTACCCCGTAAGGGACTTGGCGTGAAGATATATGTATGTAAAAACATAATAGTTTCACACGTATAATATTATGTTATTATACAAAGTACATAGGCATGTTCCGTTTTCACGTAAAATGTGAAATTATTTTAATAAATTTAACCACAGATCTTGAAAAACTACACAGACATTTTATTTACGACCAGAAAATCCCTTTATTTCTTTGCCTTAACATAAATAAAACTACAATAACGTCTGTCAAAAGTAACGTAACCTAGCAATACCCTCAAAACAAATTGACAGTGGTTTCTAAGCCAAAAATAAATAATAAAGTTCATCCCAAATTGGTCTCCAAATATCGAAATTTAAAAGAAATCTATGATTGAATCAACATCCGATAATTTTGGGGATCGCGCTAAGGGGAGCTTTTTCGGAGACATAGAGTAAAGACGAGATTCGAGTGCAGAATTTTGGCCGGTTGTTAGAAAGCTTTTTTTTATGATATAGGAAGGCAAACAAGCAGACGGGTTTCCTAATGGTAAGAAATTCACGCCGCCTAAAGACACCAAAGGTGATAATGGTGCGTTGCCAACCTGAGGCCGGGATGTTCGGCCTCGAACAAAAGTAACTTTACCGTACCTTCCCCTCCAAACCGGAACACGTCATGTCGTTATGACGGCAGGAAAAGGTAAGGTGGTAGTACCAATCCGGGTGAGTCGCTACGAAACTCGACCACCTAGTCAGGTGTCACGGTGTTAGTGACGGTAAGTTTTTGCTCGCTTTTTACGAGCTGCCTGGCAGGAAGGCAGATGGTCTATTCTGCAAAGGAGCCCGGACCACCATGGGGAGAAACGGGGAGCTTTGCGCTTTCTTGATTTTAAGATAATTTTAATAATGTGTTAAGTGTTCCAGTAAGTACACCGATAGTACTAGCAAATGCAACAAGAATGGGTAGCAATATATTTGTTATTTATTTTTAGCCCGTGTTGTTCCAGGCCTGCTGAGTAGAATAAACCATCTGACTCCCCGACAAGCAGTTCGTAAAACGTGAGCATAGGTTATGTTGTACATCTTACGCCTTACCTATTTCTGTCGCTATAATTATTTTGCCATATTCCATGTTAAATTTTGATACCAACGACAGTGAAAAATAAAATAAAACAGTATTTCTATATGTTTTATTTTTAATGTCATAAGACAGAAATCCTAAGGACACGACTCTCCTGATAGTAATAAGGCGACCTTAGCCTATTTAGCAAGTTCACCACCTATCCTACCCTCCGACCCGAAACGTGCTAGTAGTATCATTGTGGTAGAAGGAATAAGTAAAGCCATAGATCCATACCTGGACAAGTTCCTGCACATTCCTGCACTATATATTAGTAATGAGTAATAACTCATTTAAAGAATGAGACGGTCTATTCTACCCAGTAGAACGTGATCAACATCCGCGTGTTTCTCATTTACAATAAAATTAAAGAAAATCCTTCACAAATTACTTAACAAAAGTTAATTTTATAATTCTGAGGGTGTTAGATAACGATATTAATACATAAAAATACTTAAATAGATGCCAGTACAAATTAAATAAACACCCAGAACCAAAAACTTATGTTAATCACATCCTATCCATGCCTATCGGAAATCGAACTCGAGGCTCGTACAATTCAGTAGATGAAAATTATGTCTGAAAATATTATGAAAATAATGTTAATTTTAAACTTGGAGACTTCTAAACATTCTTCAATCTTTTTCGCTATTGTATTCGAAGTAATACCGAGTGTGAAGCGAGGTCGGTTAGTAATTGTTAAGATGCCAACGTCGGTTTAGAGACCTTTGCCACTCGGGGGAGCGATGGTGATACATCAGGGTGCTGAAGTTCCGGAACTTAATGTACGATCACATAATATATACTTTAAGTACAAGTTATTATACGTATTTTTAATATAGTCGTAGAAAATCAGACAGATTTGGTGATGTTTTTGCAATGCATCGCTAAACTGACATCACAATCAGTCTCTCGAGTTCATTTATCTGCACGACTAGTCGCGCCTCTTCATGAAACGTCCGTACTCAAACATAAAGTAATTATACTTAAATAAATTAGCCAAAACTGAAAAACGATAAAATAAAGTATAACTTCACAGAAACTAGTATTTTTTTATAACAAAAAACAACGAACGAGCACGTGGCTTAAGAGACAACTGTAGCTTATAAACACCATAGATGTTGTAGGTGCGTTGCTATCAAGAGTCCGAGGTGCTAGACCAATCATGCAAGTCTTTACTCTCCGTGACGGAACATGACATTGTCATCATGGCGGCAGGAAAAGGTAAAGTCGAATTGCTGCACAGCATCCACACACACTATAAAAGTTTTGTGGTATTAAAGTATATATGTTCTACTTGTTTGTGTGTGTGCGCGTGTGAGTGTGGGTGTGCGTGTAGGCGTGGTTGCGTGCATGGGTGCGTGCCTGCGCGCATGCGTGCGTATCTGTGTGGCATCGCAGTTTTTCGGTGGAGGAATGGGTTTGGAATGGATATGAAATGCACTAAGGGTAGGTATTTTCACTGTTAGACATTATATGTGACAAGTTAAATAGTTGAAACATTAACGAATGCTGGTAGATCTGAGCTGGTCTGATGACGGAGCACGAAGTTAAGAGACGTAACTTAGAAATAGGTAGAATAACGATGAGTAGGTGATTACTTGATGACAAGAACCTGATCATTAAACTGGGAGGAGGCTGGTGAATTTTAGTTAAGTTTATTTATAGTACATAAAAAAAACGAGAAGTTGTAAGGAGAAGTAAGTGATACAAATTCGGTCAACAAGCGTTAGGTACACCACAGATTTTCCGTAGCGCTCTCATTCCGACCACATTTATCCTACTATAATGGTTTTTCTGATATACCCAACTCTCGCTTCTATACAACACGTTAGAATAAACACAGAATTATGCAAAGCGAGTCTAGTATTTTGACTCAAACCTCGCTTTGAAATAGCTTACCCAGTGCTCTATTAACAATGTTCCGTGCACACACTCTCCTTTCCACATCCACGATGGCGGCGATTACCATCCCTGCTAAAAGCACAACCAAGATATGCAATTTTTAAAAAGTAGAAATAAGCATGCAATTATATTCACTTGCTCCAATACTACATTATCAAATAAAAATCGTACACGTACCTACTCCGGTCTGGCTACATTTCTCTCGGATACTAATACTTCGCTTTTCATTGCATTCAAATGTAAGCCCTTTTTTTTACAATCGTCTTCTATAACTGTGACCAATATTGTAGCTCAGATGGCGTAGAGCCCAAAAGTACAGCATCATCTGCATAAAGCAGGTAGTTCACCACTTAGTCGCCTATACGTATTCTTACATTCAATGATCTTAACCTTTGAAGACATTTGTCCAAATACAAGATAAACAAGCGTGCTCCCCACAATTTTCCATCGGACATTCCTTGCATCCTCTATCAACTCTTTCAACTATTTTTCCATACAATTTAGATCTTAAACTGATCAAACTTCCCCTACAGGGGAACAGTCAGTTGTTCAGTCCATGCGTGAACCCTTGTCTTTACACAAGGGCACTGTGACCGCACGCCGCCAGTCTTCGGGTACTCTTGTTAGTCCAGCCCAGAAAGAGTCCCGGACGGCAGGACCTCCAAGCTTGATTATCTCAGCTGTAACCATATCTACTCCCGCAGCCTTACCATATTTCATATTTCTAATCGCTCATCAAGCTTCTTCGTCCATTTCTGAGTCATTGCAGTACTCAGACCGAGCGGAAGTCCACAGTGAATGGGTTTTTAGCACATCCAAGTTATATATTAAAATTACCACTAAAAATATTATTAGCACTATCGCCAATTGTATTCTAACTTTCTACATTTGGTTCCACCCAATAAGGGATAAACGATCAACGCCATCTGTCTTAATCCCGCGACAACTTGGAGTGTCATGGATGACGCTCCAGTAGACCGATCACTGCATACATATTTATGATTGGCAGAGTGATACGGTGAGGGTTGCTCCATTCCACTATTGTTTTGCTGAACTTATGTCTGGAAATATTGTAAATTATTGTAACGCTTGAACTAATTCATTTTCTGTCGCTGTTATTTTCAAAGTGGTACTATACTCATATTATCCAAAATTATAATTCAATGTTACTAATAATAAGCCGTTAATGTTTTTTTCATAATACAATATTATTAATATCTCAACATTCAACTAATTAAAAATACTAAATGGCCTTACAAATAAAAATTAATCATTCATTCTTAATACCGCGGAATAAGGAAAACTTAGAATAAAAAAAATAAAATAATACTTAGAATAAATTATGAATAGATACTGAATCTTTTGTTAGAAAATACACCTTAATTTACTAAATTACTTACAAAACAACGTCTTTGTCCGGGATGGGATATGTCCCCGGTTGGCGATAGACTTACAACCTATCATGTGAAACTTAATGTTTTCGTCTAGTTTTGGATGTCCAGATTGTGCCTCTGCCTACCTCTTCTGAAATATGAGAGTGAAGATGCATTAAAAGTCATTGTTTAATTACCGCAACTTTTAAAGATAGTTTTTGTTTTCCTTACACATTATTAATTTGTTTAATCTGTTCCACGTTCTTATTGCCATCATACTAATTTTAATATTATAAAATATATTAAATTTAGCCGAAGTAAAACAAACAAGTAGCAGGGACGTTAAAGATAGATTTGCAATTTATAATAAACTAGCTATCGCCTGCGGCTGCGTCTGCGTTATCACAGGAATCCGTCTTGTGATCAGGATTAAAAGTAGCCTATATAATAAATACCATTTATATCTAATGTTTAAAGGATATTCGGTACTCAAACTACGTTGAAGGTTGGAATAAGCCTTGTATGGACAGTTAACGTTGATTTTTTTAGGAAATTGAAAAAACAAGTTTTATTTTTATTGTTCAACACGGAAGGCATACCCGGGACCTCATGAAGTAAAATCCAATACCAGTCAGCTAGACCATAAAGGCGAGAGGCTAATAACTTTAATACTTACTTCATATCTTTAATTCTTCAATACTTCAATGTTATACAAAACCAACATCATCAAATAAAATGTGCATTTTTTCGTTTATTCCAAGTCAATTTTATAACATCAGATATCAACACAAAACAATAAAAATAAAAGCGTCACTGGATACTTTAAACAAGACCTCGCTATTTTATAATTGCTTATTTGCTGCGTATTCTGTTACCGGCTTTTTCGTCTCATTGTTAAAAAATTCGGATTATATTCTACCTGATGTTTCTTCCGTTCCGTTTTGATAAACCCTAATTATTTCCTCTTGAATAAACAAAGAGATTTCAGTATTTGTTTTGTTTTACCTTGTTTATATTTTAAAGGCTCCGGTGGTTTGATGAGGACTGCTTTTCATTAAAACCGTTTGTTGTTTTGTTTGTGATATTTTAGACGTGTTGTGTTTTTATAACTTTTTTGTAATTAAAACATACGTTAAGGTTTACTTGTGGAAGTGCAAGTCAATATAGTGCATATAGATTTTATAATTTACACAAACATATATAAAAAAACTAATCTGCAGAACATCTATGGTTATTATAACCGAACAAAAAAAACCGGCTCTGTTTAATTTCCTCCGGTGCATATTGCAAAGCAAAATGCAAAGTGCTGCCTAAAACCACTAATTAAGTCTAGATTTACTAAATATTAAAAAAACGCATTTATTAATTAACAATCAAAAGTTGAAAGTATGTTGTAAGAAATGAATCAATCAATGTTTTTCTAGTTTCAATCTAGAAAAAACAAAAACCTTCGAAACATGTAAGAAAAACTGCATCAAAATCGTTACACACCTTTCACATGGCCTTTTAGACAGTAATCATCCTAAACATAGTTCAATCATTAACGACATTCTTATCACTAACTGTCTTCAAAATTGAGGGGTCAAACAAATCGGTTTTTGTTTTTTAACAGGCAGAGAAAAAAAATAGGTATTAAGTTCGTTGGTGGATGAACATTTAGTTGTAAACTACAACCAATTTTAATCTCCTCAAAAAACAATCAAGCAGAGTTTGCGTGATTAAAATTCAAATTTAAAGACTAAATCTCAGAAAAAAATTATTCCCCCTTTTACAGTTAGTTAAAACTAAATATGGATTATAATTAAATTTAATTTATTTCAAGCAACCCTTGCATGAATGAAAAATAAGTAAGGAAAACATTTAAGAAAAAATACCTTCCTCTTCGGTTAATGGGCCAAAATATATATTTACATTATTATTATTTGGTTTGTAGCAGTAAAAACTACGATTCCACTACATCTAATACTAACAATTGACCGCCTCGTTGGTCGAGTGGCTAGCGTACAACTAAACCGATCAACCGCGCGGCTCGAGTTTGATACCGACGGAGGCAGGCATTTGTGTCATGGACATTTATATAAATTTCAACAAATACCCAGACCCGGAAATGCAGTCTGCATTGCCGGGTCTGGGTATTTATTAAATTTATTCTGGTATATATTCAAGTATTTCTATGTATTTGAATCGGTGACTAACACCCATAACACAAGCATATAATTGGCTTACTTTCGGGTTACGTTCCATTTGAGTTACTGGTCCAGGGATATGTATTTATTATCATTTAAATTATTATTTAAATCTCAATAAAATCTGTTCAGTGTGTTTTTCATGATTAAAGCGCCAGTTTTGAGTAAATAATGATTATATAGACAAAATAAATCTTATAAAAAATGACCCCTTTTTAACATTCTGTCAAAATAATAAACTTACAATTCGTTAAACAAACAGTCCAAAAAAAATTAAGAGGGTAAAATAAAAATAAAACATTTTTTTTCACTTTGCGTTCGTCAGATAAAAAATAGTAGAAGATCCGAACCTTCATCGACCTATACCGAGCTGATAATAAAATTAAACATGTTTTAATTATTAATTTAGTATAATAGAAATCATTTTAAAAACGGGTTGCCTAAAAAAAGGGTTCTGTTTAGGATTCTTATACAGCCCATTTTTAATATATTTTTAATATACCTACTTACTTTAATATAAAACTAGTATTGCGTGCAATATTTTATCCCTGCCCATGTAGGCTGTTGACAGATTGGACTGAACTTGTCAGTTGTACTCATATTTTCTTTAAGTCAAGAATATTAAAGTTTTGTAGATGCTGCAAAGGAAGTAATGAGTTGTAGTTTAAGCTCAAGCTCTATCAAACTACATACAGATATAGCTGTACGTGGAAAACATTACTTTTGTAATATTTTTTTAACAAAAAAATTGTAATTTAATACACATTTATCTTTACTTTATTATTATCCAATTTTGATTCAGAATATACTGAGTAAAATAGTAAAAACCATACCTTAGTGTTTTCTTCATAACCTGTCCTTAGTTTTCAAGTGGAACGAAGTTCGCCAAGTCAGCTTGCAGATTATAAAACAGAATATCATTACCAAGAACTTCCACAGTAAAGAGTGAAATCTCCAAATTCATTACTCGGTATAAAGTGTCATAGTTTGACACAATATGCAAATGTTATTTCCATACACACAGAGACCGCACGTGGCCGGCGACGTTTCACGCGGATTACATTTATTTTCAATATCCTTTTCTGATTCTATCAAATTCAATCAATTGAATTTGGATTTTCAACGCATTTTTTTATTAACAGCTACGAGTATTATGAAAAAGAAATGTGGCTGATTTGTTTGATATTTCGACCACTGAAATTAATCCATTTAAGTGGTAGACTTTTACAACTATTTTGGCAATAAGTATGTCTAACAATTAGGAAAATCGTTCCTTCGTTGTTTTTGTATATATAATAAAATAAATAATAATAGGTATTTTGGATCGAAGTTCCTTATTGTGCGTTGTGAATGAGGGCTAGACGGAAAAAATTCTTACGAAAATGTTGCCACGATACTTTTTGCTCAGTGGTCTAGCGGTTCAGTAGGTGTACTTGACTGCATGAGGTCCCGGGTTCGAATCCCAGGTCGGACCAGTTTTTTTATTTTAATTTTTTTTATTATTTTTTTTATATTTTTATTTTCTTTTTTTTTATTTCATGTTTCTCTGTCTGTCTCTCTCTATGAGAGAGATAGAGATTAATAGAGATTGAAAGAGATTTTGAGAAAGGGGGGGGGGAGAACTTCGTTCCATCCGGGTGTCCCTTGACACCTCTCAACTTTTTTTTAATTTACTTCATTTAACAATATTAAAAGAAATATACAGCCAATACAAAACAATATAATACGTAAAAACGGCTAAATATTTCGCAATTATTTTTACATTTCAAATGATATGCGGGCCCATTCTTTTGTAGGAGGGTCAAGCAAAAAAACAGAGGACAGTGTTACAAGATGTCTGACGCAGTTTGTCTTCATTGGGGGACAGGTTTATGGCCGGGGTGCGGTAAATAATATCGACGCGAGAAATGTCATGCAACATTCATAAGACCTTGCCAAATATACAGACTGATATTTTTACAGGATTAGAACGAACTAGCGGGCGAATTGTTGATAGTAGTTTGACGCGTTTACGAAAAACTTTTGTTCAGAGTCTGTGAAGTACAAAGAAACTCACAAATAATAACTCTTTCCTTTCTAACATCATAGTAGATGATATACCGAAAGCAGTTCCACCTACCGCATCCGATTATATTTTTAAATCATACAGGAAACCACCGAAATACCCACATAAAATTTCAACCTAATCGGGTTAGCCGTTTAGAAATTATGTGAAATGGGTAAGTTAGAACGATATGTCTCATGGGAAGGAAGAGTTTCCCGCTGTAAAAAGTAGCCTTTGTTCATCTGGAATAATGTTTACATCCAACGATATAAGAGTTCTCAATACTATTCAATAAAAATAAAACAATAAATTGGAGTATCTGTCATTTATAAAAATAAGAGATCATGGTGCAAATCGTTCTGAATATTTCGTGTACGAGACACATTGCTTTTTTTTTTGAAATGGTCAATATGTTGCTAACCGTGATGTTTTTACAACTTCACCGGACTCTTCACATTATGGCAATACATTTTTATTTATAAGTATAGTATGTCGTGGTTTCCCTTGTTGTGACCCTGCCTAACAATTCGGAGATATGGGCGTGAATACATATTTTTTTTACTTTTTTATAAATACAAAAAAATATTATGTACGCACTATGCATAAAATGTCTTTGTGAAACCTTGGAAATATATTTACAAAATATCGACCTAATTGAGCCGTTTAGTAGCTAACATACCTATCTCAGCACGGTAGGATTAAAATTCCTATACCTACCTAACTACCTACATATACCCCCGTTGTCGTATTACCTTTTTTCCCGTAGGAACGAAGAATTTTATCGCGGCAAAAAGAAAGTTCATCTGGGATAACGTCGGCTTCTTATGTCGAAAAAATTGTTCAATTATTTCCAGTAGTTTCGGAGCCTATTCAATACAAACAATCAAATCTTTCCTATTCATTAATCGTATAGACGAAATTTACATTTATCAGAAAATTAGGACGGCTAAACTCGGTCACCACGTTACTACAAATTCCATGCTTGTCGCAATAATGTTCTGGTTCGGAGAAAAGAGTTGACAGTAAACTTACAAACAATCAAACGGATGATCGCGCGAAATGGGGATTTATTTTTATAGACAAGTAATGTTTATTGTTAGTTAAAAAGACACAAACATGCATTACTTAAAACCAGTTAAAGCAATTTTGCTTTACATATATAAATTGTTTTATTTATGTTTAGATCCAGCATGTTACACACAACATGGTATGTTCGTCTTATGCCTGCTCATTACGCCCCTTTAGCCAAATGAAATCTTAGTCTTTTTCCTCTTCTTCCTCCCCACGGCAAAACCATAGAAGATAATGCAATGTGTCGTATACCCGCTCAGTCTCATTGATTTTGTGTTCATCATGTGCGTGTGCGACGATGTCCCTTTTGTCGTTTTCCTGATCCAATAAGAGTGCAGAAACCTGTTTAGTGCAGTTCGTTTGTCGTAGGTGTGTCACATTGGCCTGATAATAAACATGCGTCCACGAGTTTTGTATTTTTAAAGTGATTAGACAAATATACACAAATATAATAATCTTCGTTTTGGTTAACAAAAATACAGTGCGTTCCATTAATTATTTTTTTATAAAATATATTTTATTGTGCAGATTTAGTTCTATTGCTGTTTCATTATACGTAGAGATATTTCATCATCCTTTATAAAGGTAAGTATATTTTGCACAAATATCTTTGGTCAGAAATTATCTCTGATGCTGGTGCGCCCTAATAAGAGTTACAGAGGGGCAGCGGCGGCGGAACTGCCTCGTAATATATGGCGGAAATAACCGCTGATCATATATATGATTGCTGTTACCGCAAACTCTAAAAGAAATACACATTTCTAAGAAACGGTTTTATTTCTGTATTGTTCATTAATTTTCTACTAGCCGAGCTGGCGAACTTCTTATCGCTTGAAAATATTAACAGTTTGTGGGAAAATTTTTCTTCATATAATTCTTCTCCAGACAGAGAGATAATCGCCTCTGTGGTCTAGCGGTTCAGTTGTTGGACTTGACTGCATGAGGTCCCGGGTTCGAATCCTGGGTCGGGCATCAAAACGAAAATTGGGTTTTTTCAATTTTCTAATAAAAGAATGTTGCTCGGGATAGGATATGTGCCCGGTTGGCGATAGGCTTGCAACCTATCACATTTTGGGACTTAGTACCTTCGGCTAGTCGTGGGTGCCCTGGTTGTGCCTCTGCCTACCTCTTCGGGGATATGGGCGTGAAGATACCTTACCTACCTACCTAGTTTAGACGATGGTTGTAAATAAAAGGAAGAATAAATTTCTGCAAAATGAACTCCCCTTGTAGGCAGTTTTTTTTATTATGTTATAGGAAGGCAAACAAGCAGACGGATTTCCTGATGGTAAGAAATTTCCGCCGCCTAGTGACACCAAAGGTGGTAATGGTGCATTGCCAAGCTGAGGCCGGGATGTTAGGCCTCGAGCAAAAGTGAGTTTACCGTCTACCTTACCCTCTGAACCGGAACATGTCATGACGTTATGGCGGCAGGAATAGGTAAGGCGGTGGTACCAATCCGGGCGAGTCGCTGCGAAACTCCACCACCTAGTCAGATATCACGGTTTTAGTGATGGTAAGCCTATGCTCGCCTTTTACGAGCTGCCTGGCAAGGAAGGCAGATGGTCTATTCTGCAAAGGAGACTAGACCAACACGGGGATATCTTCGAATGGCCACCTCTGCCAGGTAGCCTGTTTACTCGCTTGCCGTTTCATACAAAGTATCCACGTTACAGCTTCTTACATATTTTTTTTAATCAAAATGGTTTCTAGTGAGAGAAAAACCTCAAATGACATCTATTTTTCAATATCTCCTTAAACGAGTATTATTAATTATGTTGAAAACATAATCACACATAAATAAATCATACCTATATTATTTATCCGATAATTCAAAGCTATTTTATATAGTAATTGGCTGTTAGGGTACTTTTTTATACAAATGAAAGAATTTAAAAAAATGTATTTAATTACATTAATTAATCAATTTAATTAATTATTTTAATTTGATAAAATATTAATTAAATTAATTAATTTAAATTACAAAGTTTCAAACTTATTTAAACACCAACAAACAGTATTTATAGATTATCAGATCCAAACTGTTTTATAAACTGTACTAAAACTTAATAGTAGATTTTGTACAGTGGTATAATTACTTTTAATAGATAATAAGATACCAAAATCAAGATATCTAAAATAAATTCGCATTTTATTTTAAATTCCTGGATTTGCATGTATTATGTATAACTAATTTTCTTGATAAGACGCAGACACGATAATTATTAGTTACCTCAAAATTAGCAAAAAATAAAAGCTAATTTAAATGAATTCTTGCACTTCATAATCTTGATAACACATGAAATATTAAAAGTTCCAACAATTAGCAGCGCCGAATTACTTTCAATAAACCTGACATTCTTATGTTAATTATTTAAATATTAACTAATTATTTATACGATATTTAGTTGGAGACTCCATTAATAAATAAAAATAAATAATTACCCTTTAATTTGACCAACATTAAATCAAAAACATTAAAGCTCCATAATTTTAATTTTTAATATGTCTTAGATATTTATCACATGCAACTAACAGAATGCGTCACATAGCCTGCAGTAGCCGGGGAGAGCGCGAGCCGTCCCGATCCCCAAAATAAACACTATAATTTATCGCTAAAAAACACGAAAATTTGCAATTCATTAAATTAAATGTCGTCATTAATTACAACTTCATGCATGTTTTTGTATTAAGGTTATCAGATATAAAAATTTGTCATTGATTTGCCTTTGAATGTACAGCGAAGTGTGAAGGACTTACCACAATGGAAATATTAACTGAGTCGTTAACCGCTTGATTATTAAGTCTGATAAATAATTAGACAGTTTTTATTTATTTTTAAGTATGGTTCACTCATACATTTAAAAATGCGACAAACTCGAATAATATATTTAGCACTGGACATTTCACGCGGCTTCAAGTATTAAAGCTATCAAGTATAATTAAGAAAACGACGTAGAAAATGGCCTGTCTTTGTTAATTTAAACGGTTCAGTTAAATGTTGAGACCCGATTGAATAACAAACATGCATACAAACATACTGGATGGAATCGAAATATTAATGACTGTTCCTATCATATGCATTACAGACTAGCTGTTACTCGCGGCTCCGCCAGTAATAAATTGGGATGCAAGCTATACTACCTTTCAAGTTACGTCAAACTGCACACGGTGTGTAAATTTGATTGAAATCGGTTTAGTAGTTTAGGAGTCCATCGCGGACAAATAATGTGACACGTTAATTATATTAAGATAACGCTATAAATATTTATAATATAATACTTAGGTAAGTCCGGACACATTAAAAATCCTGATATAAATCCTTAAAATACTTTTTTGTGTTATGAGCGAAAAATCTTACAGCTCCTGGGTTAGTAAGAGATAAACGTGGTCTATGGACACCATACATAGATATTATAGGTGCGTCGCTTTACCGCGGAAGAGGAGTTAGACCTAATGTACAAAATAAATCTACCGCCTACCTTACCCTTGGGACCCGTACTCGACCAACAGTAGTCTTGATGGTAACTGGATGTCTTCATTTTAATATTAAAAAACTACAGAGGTATCACCCCAAATAACGCGCCCGACATCTATTTCTTCGTTTTCTTTAAAGAACTGGAATGCAAATAGTCAAAAGCGTTTCCTAATCTTACTGGGTTTTTTTCGAGATGTTTTCTAGCAACATAAGGGATAGGTTTTGTTAGAGTTGTCTGTGGCTTCATGTTTTTTTTTATTTAAACTATTCCATATTTAGCGTATCACTACACAGTATAAAACAAAGTCTTAAATCTTTAAAATTACGCAACGGATTTTGATGTCGTTTCTTTTAATAGATAAAGTGATTGAAGAAGAAGGTTTATATGCATAACGAAGCCGAGGCGGGCCGCTAGTTCCATATAAACTTTACAAAATAATTATCTTATAACAAGAAATAATAAACAAAGTTTTGTTTTTAATGAATAATGAACTTCTAAACTAATATTTTTATTTGCTTTTCTTTGTTTAAAATTAAATGTGAGCAAGATGATTCTTAGCTACTTTTTGGATAGGATTTGTTGGAGCCCGGAGGAGATTGAAAATATTTAACAATCTTAACGTAAGATGTAATAACCTAATCGCTTGATAATGAAATAATGTATTTATAACAACTTCAATTTCAATTACAATTACACACGATAAAGGTGATACTAGCCTCAGATTCCCAACGCACCATTACCATTTTATTTGCTTATAAGTGGCATTAACTTATACGTTATTAGAAAATGGGTGTGTTTATATTGTCTTTCTTTTACATAAGTTTGCGTATATTGGAGATCATTAAAACGAATTTGATGTGGTTTTGAAAATTTTTAAGAAGTTTCATCTAAACAACTAAAAATCTTCTACATAATTTAAATCTTTTAGATATGAACGGTGATAGTATTTCAAATTTGTTAATTTAGTGACATCTAGGTGAAGCTGCGAGGAAAAGCTAGTAAGAAATGCAGCTAAAATCATAATTTATTGTAATCCATATCATGTTAATTTAATGTCTGTACTCAATGTTATTCACCCCAACTGGCACTAATCTGTAGTTCTCCCCATAAAGCGGGAAATCGCAACAATTTCTGGTAAATTGAAGTAAAGAGCGGTTTAATCAAATCTGTATGTTAGGGACTTAATCGAATATTATCATTCACTTACGCTTTTTTGATGAAAACGGAATGCTGTTATTTAATTATTATTATTTATGTATTTGGTCCTTGTGGGTTTTATAGTAACACTTTTGGAACACAACTAGGCAGTTTGTAAAGAGTACTCCTGTAGACGTCTATGGTTGATTTTTTTATAACTAAAGAATCCGAACCGATCCGAGAATGTGACTTAGTCTGACGTAGTCGTAGAATAAAGCAGTAATCAAAAACACTATTAGCTTATTAACGGACGATGGGGTTATTAAATAATAAAAA
Source organism: Calephelis virginiensis (assembly GCA_002245475.1). NCBI lineage: Eukaryota > Metazoa > Arthropoda > Insecta > Lepidoptera > Riodinidae > Calephelis > Calephelis virginiensis. The sequence continues at coordinate 86,900 of NJDC01003824.1, forward strand.
TCATAAATTCTTTGCAAAATACATAATAAATTCGAATCTCACATAAAAACTACATAAATTTTAAAGGAAGAAAAGAAATCACCGCTGTCATTAAACCTGTAAGGATGTTTAAGGATGTATGTGTATTAAGGATTTAAGCCTGTAACCTTTCAACTCAAGCCGACAAATTTTGCCGTGGGACTTAAATCCTCAGTAGCTCAAACGGTTAAAGCATTCGTCGGTTTCAGACGAAAGGTTACATGTTCAAATCCAGTCTGGGGCGAAATTTTTCATTTTTTAAAATTTATATAAACTAAACCCAAGCACAGGGCAAGTGCTAAAATAAAAATACGTTGCAAAAAAACTACATAATATTTTCTGTATTTACTTGAACAACTGTCGCTTGAAAAGCACCCCGTTTAATCTTCTAATAATAAATGAAACAATTGTATAGAATTAAATCGCTTTATTTAAACAGGAGTACGTACTCTAATGAAACTGTAAACTTAACGATACGATTTAACACTGAAATCTGTTAAAATCTGATTGAAACAAAAGTCAATGTAGACATTGATAAATTCTTAAAATTATTTAAATATGTGATTGTTTTAATTTTCGCCACATAAAAACTGTGTTGTTTTATAGTTTAGCCCTTGTGCAAAATAGGAATTAAGTTTAGGAAAAGCAAATAAATTCTATAAATTTGCTTCCAAGGAGGAAACTAAGAGACAGTGGCTAAATAATAATAACTGCGAAGCATTGTAGTTAGCGAATCATATGGTTGGCGATTTATCAATGGAGCAACAGTTTGGTGGCAAAAGAGCTACATGGCAGCAAATTGTTAACGTATACAATGCTTATGGTAAGCATGACGACAATGAAGTACTCCACAAATTGTCGGACGAACATATAACATGATCTCCGTAAAAATCAAAAATACCGTATTTTTTTAAATTGTCCTTGATTTACGTAATTGGATTGTTAAGTATAGATAATCCTGTGATAGAGTGTTAGGCATCAACGTGCCCATATGGAGATTTACCGCTAGATATATATTATTTAAAAAGAAACAAACAACCTAGTATATCACCTAATAGTAAACAAACATCGCTACCTACGAACATTTCTAGCACGAGAAATCCCACTGATGTGCTACCGACTTTCACAAATAACATCACTATTTTATTGAAAATTGTTCTGGTCTGGATCCCATTATGTAATACCACCACGGTTCCACAAAAGTGTCGTGGGATGTAAGAAATGTCTTTGGAATCACTAAGAGCTACACACCAAGGTGATACGTACGGAAAATTGAATTCTGGCGTGATTTTCTGTTGTAAAACTCAACAGAAGACACTGAGCGATCCAATGTCTTTGTTCTTTTGTTCTCAATTAACGTTCGGTAATCTTTTGTTATTTTCATGTTATGATTGTGATCGTGTGCAGAGCAAGTTAGTAGCGGCAGAATTATCCTGCACATCGTGATATTATTTTAGTGCTATTTTGAGTTATTTACAAATAAGAATTGCATAATTAAAGGGTGTTTGATTGATTATAAAAAATAAAACATAAATAAAATCATAGATGTTTTATTAATTTAAAAAAAAGTGTATTGACGCCCATATCCCCGAAGAGGTATGCAGAGGCACAACCAGGGTGCCCACGACTAGCCGAAAATACTAAGTCCCACAATGTGATAGATGGCAAGCCTATCGCCAACCGGGCACATTTCCTATCCCGAGCATTTTTTTATTAGAAAATTGGAAAAACCCAATTTACTTTTGTTGCCCGACCCGGGATTCGAACCCGGGACTTCATGCAGTCAAGTCCAACAACTGAACCTCTAGACCACAGAGGCGATATAGTAATTATTAATTAAGGAGATATTAATGTTAATACCATATTTTTTTTTAATTTTAAAGTTTCCGGTGCAATAAAAAAAATGGAAATAAAAAAGTTAGACTTCGTTCAAGATGTGTTTTATCTTGAGGCCAGACCACAAAATTTAATAAGGTATAGAAGAAAAGCTACACATACAAAGTGCGTTTAAACAACGCACACGTAGGCGCCTCCCACAGACACTAAAGTATACTAAAGTATAAAGACTTGAAATACGCTTATGTAAAGTTTATTTTTATGTGAAATGGATGACCAATAGATACATACGTATATATCTTCACCTAAGTCTCTTGCAAGGTAGGCACAGAATATCGAGTACCAAATTTTACGATTCCGGCATACATTGCTGGACATTGACTGACATTGCAGTAGGAACCTGCTGCTAATTGCTTCCTACACTTTCTTTGCATGCTTACTTATTAATTTACTCTTTTATTGCAAACCAGCTGGTTTCGGAGATGCCAAATAAAACCAATGCGAGAACGAGTGTCATCAGCACGTCATCCACTTAAGACAAGCATTTATGGATTTTCGTGCAACGAAAATAGTTATTATAATTGTTCAGTGGATGGTTTTATAAATTCATTATTAAACGTTGAATTGCCTACACTGCTGAAGTGCCTTTTAGGTTACCAGTTTTAAATACCTACGTAAGATTTTGTTTCGCCTTTAGAGAAAACAAATTAAGATAGTCTGAAATATAATTTTTGAAGAAAAATTTAGACTCTGATATTTAAATTTAATACAGTTCGCCGAGTGGTTTGTTTTGTCGTTTCCTTTTTATATGTGAGAGATCAAAGAAAAAGCACACGGCTCTCCCGATGCTCAGAGATAACCGTGGCCCATGAACACCAAAGATGTTACAAGTGTGTCGCTGTCCTGTGGGTGGGATGTAAGGTCTATTGTTCAAGTCTACCCTACCCTATCCTCTGGTTCGAAAAGTCAGAAGGTTATTATGGTGGCAGGAAAAATTAAGACGTCCGTCCATCCGTGTTGCTGCACAGCACTCTACCATCCTGTGGTCTCGGCAGTAATTACCTACTCGTATATTCTAATCAGTGCTCGTCTCTAACGATGCGCTTGGTAAAGAGGCAGACAACCTGTTCTACTCAGCGGACCCGAAACAACACGAGGAAAACAGTTTCTACTACTGACTTGCTAGGATTTAGCTTAAGGTAGATAGAATTAAACGTAATTGCACTTTTAAATCATTTCTAATAAATAATGAAGCTTGTAATAAGCAGAAATATGTAATTTGATCCTATTAAAACAGTATATTAATGAATTAATGACATAATAGATTATTTTTTATAAAATATGTTAAGATGTGGCGGCACACCACAATGAGGTTGAATATGTTATTATGTTAAAATATTTTTGATGCAATTAAAAACAAATCGTTTTATTTCAACAATTTTAATACAAAAACTGTTATCCATATTTTCTGAAGGATTAATAATGTATAGTTTTGCTTTTTAAAAAAAATTGTAATATAGTGTCATTGTTCTGACGCAAATCACGCTTGGCCACATATATCTCCCAAAAAATTATTTAAAATAACCTTAATATTAAATGGTATTACAATTATACTTAAAACTAAAAGGAGTGACCACGATCGATGTTGGATATGAAGTGCCGGGTTCCCATGGATCCACCAGTGTCGCTAGGCGGCCGATTTCCTAGGATTAAATGTCACCAGTCTCCAACGCTGCTGTGCCCATGCCGTGCCGTCGGACGTAATGTGAGAGATGATGACCATATTCCCGTATCGTTACTGTGCGTAACAAGCGCCTTCTTTATAAAAAAAAAAATCTTAAACTTGTAAAAAAAATATTTAAATCTATATCATAAATTAAAAACAACATTGGTAAATTGGTTAAAAACAACATTGCACACCACAATGTGGTAGAATATGTTGAATTCTTAAATATCTTTATAACAACCTTTTAACACACATATTCTGCAAATAAATAATTTTCATTTCATTTCATTTCAAACGATTAGGAGACTCGTCTGCGCCCGAAGATGTTATCTGAACTAAGAAACTCTATCAAACTAGACCGATCTTAGATTTTTATCCATATCACTTTAGTTAAATGTCGCAAGATGTTGACTAAGATAAGCAGACTTATAGATGAAGCCAAAGGCAATAACTATTAAATTAAAAATTTAAAAAATCCCCAACACAAGAACTTAATTTCCTTTTAAAATTAAAAAAACGGTTAGTCTTCCCACTTTCACCCCCCACAACTTTTAGACGGCTCAACCGATTTTTATGAAACATGTCTAAGAACACTCGCACATAAGTAATTTTTAATACAAAAAAAGGTAAATTGAAATCACTGCATCCGTTCGGAAGTTATGATGCCACAGACACACAGACAGACACGTCAAACTTATAACAACCCTCTTTTTGCGTCGGGGTTTAAACACTGTTGTTAAATAACTGAGATTAATATTGATTTTCTGGACGATTTTTGACTCACAAACATATTCCATTATTGTGGAAAATATAACATTTATTTGAAAAAGTGTATTTGGTGTGGGCCAACATACGATTTTAATGTCTGCAATAACAGCAACTGACAGTTCTTAAAAATATTTTTTTCTGGTTATAGTTACGTATTAATATAGCTTTCTACTGAGTTTTTGTTAAACATCGAATGAAAGAATGTTTTCAGCTAATCAAGCATTTTTAAAGAAATTATTTCTGGCCATTTTCAGTTAATCATAAATATGGCTGAGTGCGTTAAGTGCATAAGATAAAATGTAGCTTGATACGCTAATTTGTTAAAACTTTTATTGCTACTAAACTAAATTCAAATGTTAAAATGATATGTGCGTAATTTTGTTAATGATTGAAGAAAAATAGCTCGAAAATTAAAAATATTAAACAAACCTCCGATAATAACTCCTTGTAATGTAGCTCGGAACCATCTAGATCATCCTAACTTTCAAACAGAAAAATAGGCATCAAAATCTATTTAAAAAATATACAAAATACAGACAAAAAGAAACACATAAACACGTCAAGAAAATATGCAACCCCTCATTTTGAAATTTCGATAACTGACTTTTACAATTTAAGTATTAAATAGATTTTAACTATATATATTTAATACAATTTGACTGATAAAATATTGTATACCGTAAGTTTTTTTCAATTATATCTGTATATCTTTAAACACTGATGCACATTTCGTGTGTTTTGAACATTCTCATTTTAGAATCCCCTAAGAAGTGGTAAAGTAATTGTAACAATATCATCCCATCACGTTTTATTAGTAAACAATAAAATAACATTATACTATACCAACCGACACATCGTTTCACCTTTTAAACTAAAAAGAAAATTTTCCAAATTATCCATACTTCATATCATTCTCGTGTACAAATATCTTACAAAAACTGTAAAATTTGCAGGAACCTATCACCTATTCTAACTGCTCGCTCTAATGAAACTATCACTAATATAAATTATTGAATATTTTTCAACCAGACGGTGGGGTTTTCGTGTGTTTACGTTGAACATTTTTCTTTTAAAATTATTGGTTTTATTTGTTCCATGTAAGAGACTTTCTTTGACTTACTTAACAATACAGAAAACTACATTACCCGGTAATCTAAAAAAGAATAGAAATAAAATTTCTATTTGCAAGTAATAAATCACACATTACCTGGCAACACTGGTAGCGAGTCGACAGGCAATTTGTCATGAGACCGCTCATCCGAGGAGACGAGATTCGCGGTTACCCTTTCGGGATTTTCAAATGTGTTATTGTTACGCTACTGTGGTTTGCTTATTACGTTTGATGTGGGGGATAGAGTTTATTTAAGTATCTATATACCGTAAATAAATATACATTTTTTATTTTTTTTAAGAAAGAGAAAATTATATCCTCTGTAGTATTTATCGTATTTACATAGAATATAAGAAATAATTTAAAGGTGTCACCCAAAGATTTGTGTCCTTAACAGCTGCAATGGTTTGATCCAGCTGTAGGCAAAAGGTACCAGTTCAAATCTTATCTGAGGGGAACTGTTTTCTTTCTTTGAAAATTTGTAAAAAATTTCGTTAGAGCTAAGACGTTATAGATACGTAAACCTACGTGATAGGTAAGTGCGAGGCAGACTGAACGCGCGTACTACGTGCGTACGACGCGCGAGGTGTGGGTGCCATTGCTGGGTCTAGAACCACTAATTATAAAGACTTATGTTCCAGAACTGCATGCGCGTACGTGACGTGTGGACGGTTAAAATTGAACCTAATAACTTCAAAATGAAACTTTTTTAACCGCGACTGTGGAATGAATATAATATGATCAGAACGTTACGTGTTCAGATCTCGTCGGCGTCACCACTTTACCAACGTCGGTGGAGTGAGTGAATACGGTCGCCACCGGTTGATACCGGTTTATTAAAAGGTGAGATCAAGAGAAACAAACGCGCCGTGCTGAATCCGTATATTGACTGAATTACCAACTAACAATATATTATACGTGCTTCGCTACGTATAAACCAAAGTATAAATTGAAATATTAAAAAATATATATATATATATATAATGACATTTAACAATTCGTTAACCGCATGAATGGCAAAACATAACAGAACAAAAAACCATTAACAAAATGATCCGCCATTTATTGAAATCATTTGTTACAAAAAATGTGATAAATGAAGAACCGCTTAACCGATTTTAAGCAAACTTCACAAAAATCATCTATTAAATAGTCCGAACAAAGCCTATATACATATATATATATAAACTAGTACTGACTTGTAGGTATGTGGGTGTGCACCTAAAATTTACATGAATGGATATTGATTTTATAGAATTCGATACACGCTAAATCGTTTTTGGTATACAAACCATAATAGAATAGCTATAATATTTGAGTCAATAGACAGGGAATTCATGTCCCACTCTACACGTATACAATGCGGTATCTGAGCTTTTACCATGAGTTGGGATAGATTACGTTCGCTAAATTGCATGTCGAAATCTATGACAAGTTTGGTCTAAAAATGTGTTTCTCTTAGTCACCAATAGAGACGTTGTTCAAAGTTTTATACAAATAATTTACAGAGACGGTAGCGAGTATAATAAACTTGACAAGTCGTAAACTCATGGTAAGGGCTCTGGACACAACAGAAACATGTGACTACGGATGTAGAATACCTTTTGTGAACAGGCTGAAAAGAGCTGCGAGAAAGTGCTAAAATTAAGATATCTTTATTTAATTCCAATTTTTAGAGTATTCATCTATTTTTTCAATTTACTTTTAAAAATCAGTTTTTAAACAGAAAAGTTCGCTATATCTTGAGTAAATCGTACTGTCATACTGAAAACCATGTCACGATATATTTTTTGTGAGGATATTTATTAAATGTACTGAACACTGTATAAAATGTCAACAATGACGGAATGTGCGGTATAATATGACGAATATTGAATACTAGCTGTTGCCTGTCTTTGAACTTCGCCCAGGATTTCGCAGGAACCCGTTGTGCGATATGAATTGAAAGTGGTTAATCCAGATTACAATTTATATGTGTTTTAAATTTCAGACAAATCGGTTCAGCCATTCGAACGTGAAAGAGTAACAAACATCCATACATACATAAGCACAAACTTTCGTATTTATAATATGAGAAGGATAAAAGCATCGAAGATATGTAGACAAAAAGTTACTATAAAATAAAAGCTTCCACGAGCTTATGGGGCAGATGGTAGATGTTAAGGGCAAATATAGAAAAATATATCTGATATTACAATAAAGAATATCCAATTAAAAGCACGCAATATTTCTCTAATTAATGAACGCCGGTACCATTGATCTCGTCTCCCTCGGGATAAAATAACATCGGGGCAAAATAGGTCATGTGAATATGGTGTAATCCGGTTAATTAACACGGAAAAAAGGTTCGATTTACATCCCGTGGATATTTGGTGGCAAATGACGGGTTCATTCATGCATATACATGTAAAAATGAATTCCTTTTTTATTTCGGTCATTTTCAGTTGTTTAAGGTTTTCTAATATTTTGTTAAAGGTTCCGATATAATACCTAATAGTAAAATTAAAATTTTTCAACAACCCCATCAAGACCTATTCGCGATGTAGCTAAGAACCACCTCGATTACGTCAGTTTTCATACAAAAAAAACTTTGACTGAAATCAGTCCATTCGTTTAGGGCTATGATGCTACCGTCAGAGTCGCACACGTAAACAGACATGTCAGGCGTATAACGTCCCTTTTTTTCATTTGGATTTCTGCGGAACATTGGAAAAAAAGGTAGAATAAAAGATAGCCTGTTTAAGTTTCAAAGACTTCTCAATAACTGCATAAGTCTGCATTTGTTGATTCTAAGAGTATAAATTAATAACCTGAAAATCAGTTACTTTTCTACCAAACCTCATAACGTGAGCCACGGATAGAAATTTAGGTAAGGTACGCGGTTTTTAAGAACGCGAACTTACTAGACTCGATGTCGGTCATCCATGAGAAACTTCACGTCTCACCATTTCACTCAATGTTGTGGATGAAAGAAGCTTTGTGTTATAGGAATTGTAACAAATTTGAAAAAATGTGTAAAAAAAAAGAAAAAGTTGAAAAACGTATGTAAAGCCCTGTAGATATTGCTATAAATTTTTCAAAAACAAGGTTTATTTTGAAATCTTTCTACAAATTTGGTTGGCAGTTCCAATATGTTCGGAAATAACTACTCGTTTTATATAGGAATATATAAACCTAATGCTTAGGAACTTTATCTAGAAATTAGAACTAGCAAAATCTGCACAAATGTCAAACAACATTGACTGTCTAAGCCAACGGTAGCTCGCAATATGAGTGCGATGTATTTGATATTACAAATTAAAAAAATATTGTTTAGTAGTTTAAGTTCTAGCCCTAATGATGCTGGTATAATGGAAAATGGTAGGCTATTTATGAAATAATAAATTATAGGTGTTACGTAAAATAGAACAAGAGTTGCTTCATTTAAAATATTGACAAGCTCGATGCTCGTTTGGTAACACGTACGAGCAGAAACGAGTTACGAGCAAGATTTCAATCTGGCTGATCGCCGGCGGACTTGAGTAGCAATTTTAAAGTACGCTCACTTATAAAAATAAAACATTTGTGATAAATAATGTGTTATATAAATATAAATAGCTCAAACAAAATAATCATATTAGGCAACACCCACCAAATTTAATGAAGATTGGATCAAAACTACTCAAGTTATCGTCGAACAAACCTATAAACATACAAATATACAACCCCATCTGAACACAGAGAACTTCACTCGCTTTGCTTACCGGTCAACTATGAAGTTTGTATACGGACACAAAATTTTCAAATTCCTTAATGGCAATATGTCCGTTTTTGTTTGCAACACACAGGTAGAGTCACAAAGAAGGTGAATCGAGGTCATTCCAGTTGGCTTCGTGTAATTCTCTCAAATGTGTCCATGGCTCCAGTTCTAGTGTTCGGTGTCATCTCGAGTGCCACAAACTTACCTGTTTAACAGTCAAAATCGGAACTAGTCCGCTATTGGTGAAACGTGACTCCGCTGACAATTTCTGAAATGTGAGCATCGAAATGGAATTCATACACCTACTTTTTATTTTATTTTGAAAACATTACGACTGTTTTCTAAATGAAATTCTTAATCAGAAACTCTAAAAAAAGTATCTTCATGCCCATATCCCCGAATGGGTAAGCAGAGGCACAACCAAGGCACCCACGACTAGCTGAAGATACCAAGTCCTAAAGACACCAAGACACGAAGATAAATTAGTAGCACTGTGACTTTTATTCAAATCTGACAAGACATAGTTTTTGAGTGTTACCAAAAAAAAGTATCTTCACGCCCATATCCCCTAAAAGGTAGGCAGAGGTACAACCAAGGCACCCACGACTAGCCGAAGACACTAAGTCCCACAATGTGATAGGTGGCAAGCCTATCGCCAACCGGGCACATTTACAATCCCGACCAACATTTTTTTTTAATTAGAAAAATTGGAAAAATCCAATTTTTTGTTGGCCGACCCGGGATTCGAACCCGGGACCTCATGCAGTCAAGTCAAACATCCGGACCGCTAAACCACAGAGGCGAGTGTTACCAATTTTACAATAAATTCTGTTTACTAATATCTGGTTATAGTTACAATGCATACATGTTGATGCATCTCTGCGACGTGATAATGAAATTGGAGAAGGTTTGGTGCGGTCTCGCCTCGCTCAAATTATGCAATAGGACGGCACCCAAAAACATTGATCCAATATTTCCCATTCACGAACAGAACAAATTAGCGAGAGAATCGTAAAACGGAGCTTGAAGAGTTTCAAACAGATGTGCTCACAATTACGGACACATTTCTGAAGCAAATCCCGCCGTGAATGGCGATAACCGCGCCGGTGCACCTGCTGCTGTGTAATCAAACCTCATTATTTTTAAACATATATTTTATTATTGTTATATCCATGAAAACCATATTACCACCACATAAATGTCTCGAGTATAAATTAGTAGTACCTATTTTATTCACCCTACATCAATAACTTTAAATTGGCAATAAACTCTCTTAAATAGTGTAACATACTTGTAATATGAACATGTTCATGACCTTGTAAATGCCTTTTAACGTTTTGACCCTAATGACTATATTATGAGTACCTATTTCTATTTATAGTTTATTTTTTCCACAATTTTCTAATAAAAAAATATGTTGCTCGGTATTGGACATGTGCACCCGGTTGGCGATAGGCTTGCCACCTATCGCATTGTGGGACTTAGTGTCTTCGGCTAGTCGTGGCTGTTCTGGCTATGCCTCTACCTACCTGTTCGGGGATATGGGCGTGAAGATACGTAATACCTATCTATATAAGAATATTTTTAATCAGCTACCTGAAATAAAAATATTTTATAATTAAAAATATTTTATATAGATAGGTGTAGGTAATATAAATAATAAGTTAAGATTTTTGTGAAAAAAAAAGATTTTGAAAATACTTGGAAATATATTAATTATTTTTATTGGAACTGCATCTAAGCGTGACGAGGATCGCCACTGTTGCAGTAATCTAATAATAATGGACGCATCTAGTATACATTGCATCTAGTAATTTAGGATAATATCCAGACATCATTCAGATTCAGCGCTCCAGAGCGCTGTGCTGAAAATTGCCGGACTTAAAATCAACACCTCACGTATTCCTGCCACCATAGAGTCAGCGCTCGCCCTGATCTTATTCCATGCTGGGTGGACCCAAGTGTACCGTACACTTGAACCTAATAATATATATATATAACGTGGTGCCGTTTCACCTATATCTAAGGTGTGTTTACGGTAGATGAATGAAGAGTCGCCCACTTATTCGCCATCTTGTAACATAAATCAATAATATGTATGTTTACAGGATAAATAAATGATTTTTGATTTTGAATGAGCAATATATACTCGTATTATTCGCTGTTTAATGTTCACAAGAATGATCAAAGCAAGCGAAATGAATAAAAACAAAACTTCCATCTCATTAGTGCGGCCTCAAACCTGTCTGCTGATCATTTGACAAAAGATATTCCCTCAGGAAGGAAAGCTTTTATTTCGTATGTAATTGTTTGTACGGCACCATCAAACGATTGTACTGTTACGATATTTTCATGCTTTTGGGGACAACATGATTTTCTTACAGATTAATTTACTATGAAAAATTCTGTAGAAAATTTTATAGAAAGTGACTGACAAGCAGACGACTTTTCTGATGGTCATCATAGCAGCAGTTTGTGTAGGCGCACGAGGTCACTGATTAGTAATATCCTAGTTCAAGATTATGTGTATAACGAAATTATTGTTTTTATACCACCACCAACTAACCAACCAATAGCATTACCGACGTTTGGCTCGGTAATTTTGTTTAGTGGATTTTTGTTTACGTTAATTGACTATTTATATCATTTTTCTATAGCAAGTAACATTTTTCTACTTTCGAAAATCCACATGGTTTTAGTAATAGTTAATTATTAAGTTATATTGTGTTTTGATGTCCACAAGTGTACGTGTAGTTACCTACCTCGAATAAATATTATTTGATTTGAGAGTATAACAATTATTGCTTATAAAACTCAGTAAAATACTGTATCCATTTTATTTTTTTAAAACTGTACAAAATTAAAAAAAAGTAAAATTATTTAGTCGTAGTTTAAAATGAAGATTCATTAAAAACTTCTAAATACTGGGAGCAATTTTCTGTCTGTCAGCTGCGGTTGCCGTAGACCAAAAAACATGGATACTCCTCTATACACTATACCTCTATCCAAACATTGGATAGAAGTAGGTAACCGGAGGATCTAGGTTAACATTTCACGATTAAATCGCTCGGGTTTAATCCGAAGGTGGTGTCAAGTGTCAAAAAGGTACTTAATGTATGTGATGGAAGCACACTTAATGTATGTGACGTACCTAGGTGTGCAAGGATCGTATTTAGCACTCAATACTCTCTATCAACCCCCTTTAGTCAATGAAGTGTCCTAAGACTGAAATACTCATGGTGAGTGTAGTACCACGACCATAGATCTCACCGCCAAAGATAAATCATCCGCGAAAAAGGCATCCGCCGGAGACTGATGCCGACTGCACGCACCTTTAATGTACGAAACAGCTTATTGAGTGTATACATATTTACGTAATATTGCTTTTATATCGCTATTGGTATATTGGCTATTGTATATTGTGCCGGAAAAGGTACAAAACGCGTTACTAACAGAAACTCCATTTCCAAACGGTGTAACGACAACAGCGAGCAATGACATGACGACAGAAATAGATAGCGTAGTGGAACCAATATAGCCGAGTGGCCAAGAAACTTTTATGGAATCAGTTACCGAGGGTGGTATTCCCAAACGATTATGACTTAGGAACCTTCTAGAAAAGAGCGTACTCATTCCTTAAAGGTCGGCAACGCGTCTGTGATACTCCTGGTGTTGCGGTTGTCCGTGGGCGGAGGTGATCACTTTCCATCAGGTGACCCACTTGCTCGTTTGCCTATTCTTCTATAAAAAAACTTTGTCACATTATGTAGCAAAAACAAAATATATACATCTATTTTCTATCTACGAGTATATATCTCCATTTGCATCCCCGTTTCTCTTGGTCATCGCACACGCCTGAATGGGTGGACTAATTTTGCTTATTCTTTTTTGTTGTGATAGTTATTGTGAGGAAAAACTTATACGAAAATAAAATTTTAATATTCATAGTTAGGACAATACAACGTCCGTCGGCTCAGCTAGTTTTGCAAAAACGAAATTTGCAATGCCATTTTGGCATTGGAACTTGTCAACTTTTTAAAGCTTTAAACTTTTTAAGCAAATGTTTTAATGTTAGTACCAACCTAACACTTGGATTTTGGGATTGAGGATCTTGAGTTTCAGATTTACATCAAATCTCCTGCTTGCGTTATAAAAATGTATTGCTTAAATCGGCAAAACTTATACATCTCTCCGCCTCCCTGACTGTTCAATATGGCATGAGTTTTCAATCGTCATAGCCAATTAGTGTGTCGAGTAGTTGGCTGGATTTTCTTTGTTCAGTTACATGTCCCCTAACTCTAGGTGTAGTTTTTGCCGCTATTGATTGAATTATGTCACTTAAAAATGCCAATTAAATTTTTCCGTATTTTCTTAATGTGTGGAAAAAATCACATCAGGGTTTATGAAAATTAAAAAGTTTTGGTAATAGGCTCGCTCTCCTCGCTCTCGCTCCACAGCGTTCAGGAATTTTATTGTGTTGGAAAATAAGCTGCCAAGTCCTTATAATTATTATTTGTTATTATATGGTACTTAGCATCTAATTGGAATTTGAGTTTTTCCTTGTTATTTTAAGGCACTCTTAAGAAACACAGGACAACTACCTACTTTCGGGACCGTTGGAGCCGAGCACTGTCAACGTTTGCAATTGACTTGTTTTGATGTAGATGGTAACGGTAAAACGGACATCCCAGACTGAGAGTAACGTATTTGAAGCCTCGTTGGTATCGAGAGGTGACGTGTTATTCTGATAAAAACAAGAAGCACGAGACGGAAGTAATGAGATATTAATCCTTTTTAGACTAAAGTTTGTAATTAAGTAGGTATGTGTTGTAAAAGTAAAACTTAAAGATTCTTTAAGTAACTTCTAAACTGCAGAAGTAAATATTTCTTCCTATAACCGGTACAGATTCAATAAGTACTATACAATCTGGTTTTTGCGTGAACGCACCAATAACTTTGTGATGAGGTTTAGACAAATCGAGTTAATCCGCCAACAACTTTATTCTTACGGTCTCTGCATTTCCGGTAAGTTTATAGTTGAATAAATATTGACTTATAAAGAGAAAATATTTCTTTGTTGTTACTTTATATAGTCAGGAAACACTGCACTGTTTTTTTTTTTAATTTCGTTGATTCAAAAGTACATATCAACGCAAGATGCGTAAACGATGCAACCCTCGAAAATTCGAAAATACGTTTTTCATATCGTTAGAATCAGAAAAAAAATCTGCGTCGAATGAACCGAACCGACTCTGGTGTCTCTAGAACAAACAAAAAGTTTTGCACAGCGTAAAATTTTGGTGATTTTTGAAATTATCTCAAACTTTATATTGCTGTAACCAAAACTCGTGTTTTTTGGAGTGAAGGTACTTACACCATTTGATGAATCATAATAATTTAAATTATGACCATGGTTACTACGTTTATACAATACTACATTTGTAGATACATTCGGGTTATATGCTATTTTTTTTAAATGAATCATCAAAATCATTTGGCTTTTGACGTAGTAATCGCGTAACAAACATAATAAATAAAAACGTTTATTAAAATCCTCCAGCTTTTTCGTAGTCGGTTACAAGCTAGCCGACCTGGCGAACTTAAGTTAACGCTTAACATTGATAGCTACTGACAAACTGTAAGTGAAACATTATAATATTGGTTTTCCTATTTTTTTTTCATATGAACCTCCTTCTGGCGACAACTAACATAAAAAACAAGAATTTGTAAAATTGGAACTTCCATTCAGGAAGATCATAGATTTTAAAGACGTCACTATCTTATTGCCGAGTTTTTAGCCTAAGAGTGCAAGATGTTTTTTATAATAATGAACTAGCCGACTTGGCAAACTTCATATCGATTAACATCGACAACTAATGACAATTTCTAAGCAAAAAATAAAAATATTGATCTTCCTGCTTTCCCTACGATTTTCTCAGTTTTTTTCTTCGTAGGAACCTTGAGACTCTTATCAAAAGGATTTTTTTAAATATTAACATTAGCTTAGCTATTTTGACATTTTTGACAACTTCTAACTTTTTTTTAATTTTTTTTTAATTTTGTCCCAGTCGGTGAAAGGCAAAGGATCTGTGTCCATACAGCCACGTCTTCCGTATTAATAAATCTTTTTCTTGTTATAAATTTTCAATTTATGTCTTCCGTATTAGTTCTTTATTTCAGTCATTAGTCACTATTTACACAGTCTTGTCTGGGTCTTGAGTAAAGCGGTGGTTTCGTTACACAAGCTCGTTTAAGAGATTTGGCGGCAGCGAGGAAATTCACGATACACTAATTTCCTCATGATTATTTCATTAGTGCACTTTCAATGAACAAAATCAAACTAATTCCCACCTAAATTAACCAATTTTACTCATATTTTACACTAAATTCAATAATTGTGAAAAAATTACGACCATCTTCATTCACGATGGCGCCAAAACTCCAATTTTTTATTATTATTTAAAAACACTCCGAAAATTTTAATTGAATGTTTCTGAAAAATCAATAAGGTATCATTACAAACGATAACGATAGCAACTTCACATTAAACGAAGGTGATTCTCCAGGGGTAGAGACCAAGGAGGGGTCACTCTAGGTACGTGGCAGATCAGGGGGCTGATTTTGTAACTGAGTTGTCCACTCAAATTTGATGTTCACTCATATTTGCTGCCCACCGAAAAATCCACTGATATGGTATTACGTAAAATAATAGGTGCTCATCACTGAGGGTGTCTAGTCGGTGGCTGTCGATAAACCACTTTCACACCAATTACATCTCTATGATTTATCGACGTTTATCCGGATAACTTAAAAATCACCAAAATGCCTGTAGATAACGTTAAATTATTGTCATTTTATTTTGATGTCTTTATACCGTGTTTATACTTTTCCTTATTCATAACATAACCTTTTGGTGTTTCGTTATTGTTTGCATATTAAGCTCTAAATAAGTTGAAAAGTCTGTGTTTGGGATATTTCCAAAAAAAGTAAGTATATTTTTAAACGTTTAGCATTTACTCACATTGCACTTGAGATTTTTTCAATTCTTTGTAGTTGTTTAAACCTTAAAACATTTATCTAGACGTTAAAATACGTAGGTGTCGCAGAATATAACGTTCTTTGAACATTTAACCTAAGAAAGTATCTTTTTTGTAGGTAGGTTGGCGTTATTAACAAATAATTGTCTAAATATGGTTTGTTGTTATTCCGTTTTAAATTAATTTCTGACGAAACCTTTACCTGTGTGCGTAGCTGCTTGTATGAAGCACACATGGATTAACGGGTCATCACCAACAAGACTACCTACTGGTTATAGTGTTGTGCAGTAAATTGTCCGGGTAGGGATCCTACATACTTCCACCAAAATGACAGATGTGATGTTATGTTACAGTTTGACTAAATGTGGTTTCTTATTATCTCATCTTGTTGTCATCATATTATAGCAAGTAAGGTTACTTATAAAATTTAGTTGCACAGTAGCCACTGACACACTTGGTAAACCGCAGTTGTCCCTACAATGATTAGATATGTGTGCTTATTACCCTTCTTTCCTTTAAAAGTTTTGTTTTTTTTTATAAAAAAGTTGATTATTACAATTACAACTGTTGTTACTATAATGACTGTGACTCTTTCAGAATGAAACTGTCTCCTGCTTGAAAGAAACTATGAGAGAAATGAAAATATCGTACAGCTCCGGTGCAACAACGTCACTTATGCATCTGACGTGATTTTTCAGTGGAAGCGTTTAAAAATTCAACACCCTATAACATTGTATAGTTGTTCTTGAATAAAAAAATAAATTGATAAGACAATCATTGCCTTTTTTTTCAAAAAAATTTTCACGTTCAAGTTACTTCAAATCGAAGAAAATATGGTCAAAATTAATTTAATTACCGATGTTTTAACAATAAATTTATAAGTGACGTTATTGCTCCGTAGCTGCGATACCTATTAAGAGTTTGATGTAACAATTACTGCAATTTTACTTTGGTTGCATCCAAATATCCTCATTTGCTATATAACAGTAAGGCAAACTTGGAAATTTATAGCACTCCCTTGTTTCTGAAGGAACTTATAGCTACTTACCACTAGTAGAATGGGAATAAAGTAAGTATGTGAAAAGATCAAAAAATTATTTTAACTTTTATTTAAAAAAAACAAACAATACTTCGACATGTGGTCAAATGGTCCTGTGTAGGTCTTGAATCTGCGGGGATTTAGGTTCAATCCCCAGGTCCAGCAAGAAAAATAAAGTGTATTTTTTAAACTTTACAATAAAAACAATGTCGCCCGATTAGATTCTATTTGTGTAATTTTTCCAGAGGTATATATTTAATTATACTATTTCAATTTAACTAATACTCATGTTACCTTTATAACCATATCACATTAACAAGTTAGGAATGCCTTGAAACTCAATAAAACCCAAACGCAACTGTTACAGAATATTGGTACACATTACATTCTTACAAAGTGCATCTTTGAGCATTTAACTTTTATTTATAATACCTAATTAATATTTAATTTCAAATGAATTAGCAGTGCAATTTACCAAGAACATGTAGGATTAGAAACTAACATATTTTAGTTAACTTCTTTATCTTTTAAACTTGTCTGTTCGGCTAGTCGTCGGCTGTTACTATCATGACACGCATTATGATGGCAAGAATAGGTAAAGCGTTGGATCCGAGTTGCAACAAGGTACTCTATCACCAGTGGTCTTATTGGTGGAAAGACATATGGTTTATTCTACACGGGAGACAAGGTAATCACTATGCTGAGAAAATTATAGATAAAACTAATCCTTTTGATATGCCTTATTTACTTTTGCTTCGATAGGGATCAAGTTTATTAGTGTAGTTAAGTAACGTCAAGGCAAAACAGTAGTATCCAATTATAAGTTTCGAAATGTTAGATGCAGCAGTCAGCATCTTTGTCTGAGCCAATTTGGAGCGGTGGTGTAATGAAGTAGAATCGTTAAATTTAATGTTCTCTAACCTGATGCTATAAAAGCAAGTTAATCTCAATACACCGATAGCAGTTATTATCTTTAGTGTTGTTCTCGATCGCATATCTATCGATAGTTGCTAGTTGCAATGTTACAAACTGAATACAAACTATTATTAATTTACCTGGCTTATTGTATATTATATACAAAAAAAAACACGCTGGACTTTGGTATGTTGCTACTAAAGTTTAAACTCTTTTAGAAATAAAAATTAATGTTAATTATTTTTTCCATTGCAAAACAAATTTAAATTAGCTACTATATTTAATTGTAGTTATTAATTAATCAGTAAAGTATTACTGAATAAATTTTAAAGAAAGAAAAAATTTCGCCCCAGACAGGATTTGAACCTGTAACCTTTCGTCTCAAGCCGACGAATGCTCTAACCAATTGAGTTACTGAGGATTCAAGTCCCGTGGCGAAATTTTTAATTCCTTTCTAACCTGTCTGGGGCGAAATTTTTTCTTTCTTTAAATTTATAGAAATCCATCCCAAGCACAGGGCAAGTGCTAAAATAAAAATATATTACTGAATATAAGACCAGGCGGTTCAATTCTATTATATTCTTTACCGAAATTTGCTCAAAATTATCTTCGTTATGGTCTGATATTGTAATTACGCGAGGTTTATCATATGAAAAAGAATTTACAAACTAACAAGGTGCAAAATTGTTTTACTATTAGACTTTTACTGGCTAATTGGCTTTTTTGATACCTTATTTTACTTAATAGGTACATTGTTGTAATTCAAATGATGATACATAAACACACAGGTATTAGAGGTATATACGTATAAAAAAAATGTGTTAGAGTGCTGGGCAACAACATGCCTGAGTAGGGATCCAACACTTTACTTATAACTACCGCCGTAATGACTCTTTCATGCTCCGGTCTGGAGGGTAGGGTATCCGGTACACTTGCACTTTACCTAGGAATAATGTTCCTATCACAGGATAGCGATACATCTGTAACATCTGTGGGACAGATATACTATGGCTGTTCCTTTACCATCAGGGGAACCATGTGCTTGAGTTTTGGAATCTCACTTAAAAAGATATAGCTAATAATTTTTTCACAAACTTTTAGGTTACAAATTAAAATAATATTAAATTCAATAATAAAATAATACTAACACAATGGAATAAAACGTGAACAAATACAAGAAGACCAAATAAAACTTATCGACAATATCTACGGTCACCACTATTCGGAAATAAAAATCGTAAATGAAGCTATTCGTGCTCGGAGGCGGTCTCTAAATACGATTAACTACTTTTTGGGGACTACCCACGTTTACTGTCCTTTTATTTCAGGTACTAATGTTATTTATTTATTTCACATTTACAATGGAAGTTCATTAACCTTTCAAGAAATACTTTTACCATTTAATTTTCAACTTCAAAGATTTACAAAAAATCATTAGGTGTAAGTATAATTCTAAATACAATTGAGCTTACAACTTTCAGTTATTTCACATTCAAACGCAATAAACGTTTAAAAAAATGTTTTAAATATTTTTTGTAATTTACCTGCTTACTTACTTTGCACGCTCTGCAGTTTTTTTGTACTAGCAGACGACTCTACTCAAGTTAAGAGTCAACCGTGGCCTATAAAGATAAAGACACCATAAAGGTTGCATCGCTTAGCCGAGGCAGGATAAAAGGCCTATTGTGCAAGTCTACTGACTACCATACTCTTTAGACAAGAACATGACAGAGTCATTAATTCGGCAGGAACACTCTTGTTGGTAATGACCTATATTTTAACCTGTGCTCTCCTCTTACCGGGAGACGGAGCAAGCGAGGTGAGCACAGGTGAAAATACAGGTCACCAAGCTTCCACCCGCTGCTTCTCCCGCTTGCATATGATTTGTTATTCTTTAACATGTGATATGGGTATAAACTTAATATAACTACAGATCATTTTCATCTAAAACCGTTTAGCTTAGTTTGTGAACAAAATGATAAATACCATCCATTCAACCTTCCTTACAAACTTTCACATTTATTTGTATTTACTTTGTAGTAATGGTTACTCAATAGAAGAATGAGATTACCGCACCGTTACGTACTTTTTTATAAAATCGGTAGCCTATGTTTCGATATGTGACCTCTATATACATTTAAAAAAACTTTAATGTTTATAAGAGTTTTTTGTAAAGACTATAGTTATTATTTACAACAAAGCACAGACTCCAGAAGCTGACTTAAGAACTTGCAGTATAAATAATCTATACATAAAAATGAATAATCTATACATATAAATGAAGATATATAAATATATCTTCACGCCTATTGGGGATATCCCCGAAGAAGTAGGTAGAGGCACAACCAGGGCACCCACGACTAGCCGAAGACACTAAGTCTCACAATGTGATAGGTGGCAACCCTATCACCAACCGGGCACATATCCAATCCCGGGCGAAAATTTTTTTTATTAGAAAATTGGAAAAACAAAATTTTCTTTTTGTTGCCCGATCCGGGATTCGAACCCGGAACTTCGTGCAATCAAGTGCAACACCTGAACCGCTAGACAACAGAGGTGATAAAACTTTAAGAAATTCCTATTATAAAGTAGTAGTAGTATAATATAAAGTAGCCTGCAACTTTTGACGGATCATGAAGTACCTTTTTAAAAAAAATACCGTTTACCACAAATGTTGGATATTTTACCTAGAGGTACAATGTAGGTAATGCAATTTGTTACTAAGGCTTTGCGATTTTGTAAAAAAATTAAAAAGAAAAACAATAACTCACTTTACGTAGTGATAAGAACCTAACTTTTAAGTTACTGGGCAGAATGTATACGAGTATATATTGTACAGATTTAATAATTTAAGCGCACTAAAACTGCAAACAATGACTTTGAATTCAATAAGTAGTTAATCATCTCCGTACACAAAAAATAATTAATATAAATTTAACTACATTTCCATGGGTCCACCAGATCCAAACTCGATAGCAATGAGACCACCTTGGTACGATGTTTAAAAACAACCGAGAAATCGATTTACATAGTCTATGAAAAATCGCCTCTGTGGTGCGCTCCGACGTCGGATTTGACTTCTTAGATCCCCAGGTCGGGCAACAAAAAAAATAAAAAATTAACATTTTCAATTTCCTAGTAATATTAACGTTTCCCGGGATTGGATTTGTGACCAGTTGGCGATAGGCTTGCCACCTACGACATTGTGGGACTTAGTGTCTTCGGCTAGTCGTGGGTGCCCTAGTTGATACAGTTGATACAGGGATATGATTATATATAAAAAAAGTATGTAGGGGTCGTACACATAACCTCCTCTTTTTTGAAGTTGGTAAAAAAACAGCTCGCCACGCTGACTTATATTTGACGACGGATGGCGCTCCATTCAGGTTAATATTATCGTTATAACTTTTAAACTATTTCTCCAAAATTACTTAGTGAAAAAGACAAAGTCAATCTATATTAAATATTTAAGGCGTCTAAATTACCTATTTCAAAAATAATTACATACATACATACACATACATATCTTCACGCCAAGTCCCTTATGGAATAGACAGAGAGTATCGAGTGCCAGCCTCACGATCCTGACAAACCTGTCTTGCTTCCTTCACATTCATTACCCTCGGATAATATCTGATTAATCTGATCGTGAAATGTCACCCTTGATCTCCCCAGGTACCAACATCCATCCACATTCGCATGGTATATGTGCTTAGTCAATCTTTCGTCTGTCATTTTTTCCACATGAACGAAGCAGCGGAGCATACCCTTTCGCATTTTAACACCAACACTTTCTTTCAACCCCACTCTTTGTCGGATCTCACTGTTACGAATGGTGTCAGCGAGCGTTACCTACAATGTTGCGGAGCGAAAACCTTTGTTGTTGTTGTTGTTGTTTATTTATTTGCCTTTGATCCTTACATCCTCTTCCAGATCTGAAACCGCCTTGAGCCTCCCACATCGTACAGCCCATGCGTGAACCCTTGCCTTTATACAAGGACAGGATGACCGCACGTCGCCAGTCTTCAGGTACTCTGTCAGTCTTCCAACATTTGTTACAAAGGACGGCAGGACCACCAAATTTGATCATCTCAGCTGTAACCATATCTACTCCCGCAGCCTTACCATATTTCATACTTCTTATCCCCCATTCAACTTTTTCCATCATAATTCCGTCAGATTCCTCTGCTATTTCCGAGTCATTTGAGTACTCGAACCCAGCAGCAGCATCTTAGCCACATTCAGATATATTTCTACAAAATTCACTCCACCGTTTTAACAAATTATGCGTGCTGGCAAGAATATCACCACTCTTAGACTTAATTGTATTCATTCTGGAGGCAGATGGACAACTGCGAGACTTCTTCACCTCCCTCCAAAAGAGTTTGGTGTTCATCTCGAAGTTGTTAGCCAACCTCTCTTCTAGTTTCATAATTTCCGCTCTTTCACTAAGTGTTTGGGAATATTCTTGCAACAAAGATATATTTCTTACTTCAAATATTTGTCTTTGTTCAAATATTGTCTTGGTGCTAAAAAAGTATAACCACTAAGTTTAGCCAGCTCTGTATTCAAAATTTAAAATAACATATGTTGACTCACGTTATGCAATTGTTTATGTGTTAATAAGTCCCTTTCTACCTACCAGCAATCAGTTAATTCATTGTCACCACTAAACATCACATATTTATCATGAATTTCTATTAAGTTTATTAAGCAAGACAAGGGACCGGGGGCTGCTTTCTATGACCAGACTTCGAATTATAGAGGGTTATTTAGATTTAATAATGACCATATTTGTGTATGACCGTGGAGTTGCTAGCAATTTATCAGGCTATTTTGTATTTGACTGAATGGAATATACAAAGAGCTGTAATATTGTCAGATAGTAAGAGTGCGTTACAACATCTGGGTCGCTGTTCCTGTGCTTACAGAGGTCAGACGATAGATAGCCTTTGAAATTTTATATTATGTAAATATTTTAAAACAGAAAAAAGCAAATTTCAAACTACAGTGGATACCTTCACACATTGGAATAAGTGGTAATGAAGAGGCAGATAAAAATTCAAAATTAGCAACAACAGAGGGCAGATTGATTAATTTTGCGCCAGATTTTAATGAATATTTCACAAAATTTAAAAAAATATGTTTTAATAACAGGAAACTTTATTTTAATAACAGATGTGAAGAAAAAGGTATTTGGTACAAAAGTATACAAGGGGAACTTCCTTCCTCCCCTTGGTTTAATACTGGTGTCCATAGAAATTATGTTAAGTTAGCAATAAGACTATGTTCTGGACATTATCCATCTGCAAATTTTGCATACCTAATGAAAAAAAAAGATTCACCTAATTGTGAACTTTGTAATAAGATAGAAGATGTGCAACATTTGCTGATGGAATGTGGTCGGAACAAAAATGAAAGAACATTACTGGTGCAAGAATTTCAGTTAAACGAAAACAGTGTAGGTTTAGTGCAGGAAATTTTGTCAAGTCCAAAAATTTATCAACTAGCTAACGACATTGGTTAGCTAGTTGACAAAATTTAGGTATAGTATAATTATTATTAGGTATTTAATTTTTATATATTTAAATTATTATTTTTTTGTAATATGAGGGACAAAAGTGTGATCGGGTACGATGGTGTTGACATGTCTTTGAACAAAACCCCTCTAAAACATAAGACTAAAAAAAAAAGTTTACTACTGAACTACTCAAGAACTGTGGAAACTCTTTAACTCGAACTGTTTTGGAGATGGCTGCAGATTTCAATAAACAGATGGAAGCATTTCAACGGGAATACCAAACCTCAGTTTTGCAAGGTGCTAGTCCAAACACTAAACTTATCTCTGATTTCGCCTCTTTTCGATCATTCACCATGTCTTCCCTTAAAATTCTTCAATCACAGGTAGAAGTCATGTTTAGTACTTGTGATAAGCTCGAAATGCAGAACAGGAAGAAGATATTACTGCTTCATGGTGTGTCTGAAACAGGTGAGGAAGATGCTAGCAAGATTCTCACTGGTATTTTCAACAATCAGTTGCTCCTGTCTAATATCCCAATCAAGCGTTGTCATAGACTTGGTAAGGTGAGATCTAAAAAGCCACGAGCTATTCTTATTAAGCTCCAAAATTCTTCTGATAAATCCAAGTTGTGGAATGCTAAATCCAAATTGAAGAACACTGGTTACACACTTTCTGAGTTTCTTACACCGGCAAGACGTGCGGTATTCTTGGCAGCTAGGCAGGGTTACAGGATTACAAGCTGTTGGACAAAATATGGAACTATTGTTATCCGAGAGCAGGATGGTTTGTTTCATCACATCACAAGCCTGGGGGAGCTGGATGTTATTCAAGGTTTATGCAACGAAGCCTCCGCAGACATATGTAGTCCAGCTCCAACATCAGCTCCAGATGTTAAAAGAGCCAGAAGTGTGACTTCCAAATCTAAGAAAGTTACCAAAAACAAATAATGATAAGTAATTTTTATATTTCCTAAATTTGGTTTTGATTACTTTAATTTACTTTAGTTCTTTAATTGTTTTCTTAGGTATTTAATTTCATCTGTTTGAATCAAACTTAGATTTTGTCTGTAGCTGGTATTAATTTTCTTCTTTATTAGGTAGTACTATTTTTTACTCGTTTATTTTTGTTTTCGATTTAATTGATCTCAATCCGTCTGTGTACAGATGTAATAGTAGTTTTTTTCCGTTAAAATATGTTAATTTTTTTTTATATATTCATATTTTATTAAATTTGTTTGTTTTTCGTTTTTATCGTTTTTTAACAATTGCTATACTTAGTTCTTGCACGAATTTAATAAATAGATCTTAGCATTGTTCACCTGGTTCTTGCACCTAGTAATTATTTCATACGTTTTTTACTATGCGTACTTTCTATGGAGTATGTAGGTAGTGTAAATTTTCTTTAGTTAATTAATTTATACCCGTTTTTGTTGTATTTTAAAGTTTTCTTAAAATTCATCAAGACAATATTAGTCACATTTTGATAAGTTAAGATTATATTCTGATTTTTGTTTTGATTGTCAGGTGTCAGATGTCAATAGACGATACTGCTAGCTGCAATGGTGACATTACAGTCTTGTTCGGAAATTTATAATCTGGCGGGTACAAGGAACTTGTCATTTGCACAGTACTTGTTTAAGAATAGTTATTTAAATATATATTTTTTTAATTATTATAAATTGGATAAACTTATTAGTGTCATTAGTTAGTTTTGTAAGTATTACTTGTCAGTTTTATAAATGAGTGTTAGTGATCATTTTTATTCCTTATCTTCTAATAGTGATGTAGAAAGTGATTGTAGTTTCCACAGTACGGGTATCCTACTTTTCAAGATGATGTTTCCTCCCTTTTTTTAAACAGTAATAAACACTTTAATGTGGTACACATTAACGCGCAAAGTATTCCGGCTCATTTTTCTGACTTGCTAGCGTCCTTTAATTGTAATACTATCCATGGAATCCTTGTGTCGGAATCGTGGCTCAAACCATGTCTTCCATCTTCGAGTAACGCTCTTCCTGGTTTTAATCTAGTAAGGAACGATCGTATCGGTAGAAGTGGTGGGGGTGTGGCTATTTATTTGCGTTCTAAGGAGTTAGCGCTTCAACCCAACCTCCAGCCGAAAATGCCGCTGAACATTTAGTAATTGAAATATCTTTATCACATACTGAAGTACTTTTAGGTGTTTCTTACAGCCCTTCGTTATTTGTGAATTATTTTTACTCATTTGATGAATTACTTGATTCCGTCATCCAATCTTATAATCACATTATATTTATGGGTGACTTTAACACTTGTCTCCTTAAAAAGGACAACAGGGCATCTAAAATTGAATGGAGTTTCATTCAATTTTAGATGGGCATAATTTACATTTGCTTCCCCTTCAGGCTACCCATTCTATTCCTAACTGTAAACCCTCCCTGCTAGATCTTATTATAGTTTCTTCTCCTGATTTTGTTGTTAAGCACGGTCAATGTGCTAATGCTCCATTTTCCTATCATGACATGATCTATTTCTCTTACAAAGTACGGCCAATTAAGCAGAGACCTCAAGTTCTATTTAGGCGAAGTTTTGGTGGGATGGATGTTGAAAGTCTGCACGCGGATGCCAATAACTTTGATTGGTTATCGGTTGCGGCTGAAACGTCCGTAGATGCCAAGATTGAACATTTCAATAAGTTACTAATTGATCTCTATGATAAACATGAGCCTGTGAAACCAGTGAAGCTTAAACATCTTCCTGTTCCTTGGCTTACAGATGAGATTCGTAGCATTATTAACAACAGTTTTGCTAAATATAAAAAATCGAAGTCTCCAGAGATGCGTGAGTTGTACGTGAGGGTGAGGGATCGATGTAATACTTTGTGTCAAGATGCTCAAAGACGGTTCATTCATAAATCTGTCGAGAATGGTGATTCGGCTAAAGTCTGGAAGTTCTTGAAAAAATTTGTTGTCGGTAAAGCGGCATCTACTATTTCTAATAATATTAAAATAAATGATTATTTTTTTTTCTTTTCTTCTCCATCCACTACACTCAAGTCCTCTCCTAAGTCGCGTACATTAGAATACCTTGCTTCCCTCCCGCGTCCTAATTTTGAACGCTTCTCATTTAATCTTTTTTCTGAAGATAATGTTAAAAGAAACATCTTGTCCATTTCTTCTAATGTAGTCGGTTGTGATGAAGTTGGTCGAAATATGATCATTTCTATTCTTGACATTGTTTGTCCTATCCTT
The DNA here is from genome assembly GCA_002245475.1 of Calephelis virginiensis. NCBI lineage: Eukaryota > Metazoa > Arthropoda > Insecta > Lepidoptera > Riodinidae > Calephelis > Calephelis virginiensis. Next base: position 113,839 of record NJDC01003824.1, read on the forward strand.
ACTCATATTTTTAACCAGTCCATCACAACTGGGATTTTTCCCAAGTCTTGGAAAGATGCCAAGTTTATCCCCCTTCCCAAAAAAACTAATCCTGTTTCAATTACTGACTATCGTCCTATTTCTATACTTCCATTTCTGTCCAAAGTTTTAGAGCAGTTGGTACAATAGCAGATTTCTTTCTTTCTCAACTCCCATAAATTATTAAATGAGTTCCAGTCTGGATTTCACCTTGGTCATAGCACTACTACTGCTCTAATTAAGATCACAGATGACATTCGTTTCGCTATGGACCAAAAAATGGTGACGATTTTAGCTTTACTAGACTTTAGTAATACCTTTAACTCGGTAGATCATGATGTGTTTTTGACAGTCTTAGTATCATTTAACATATCCCCAGCTACTATTGACTGGTTTCGTAGTTACCTACAGTGGCGACGACAATTTGTTCAGAGATGACAATTTATTCAGAGAGAGTTCAGGGGACGTAATGTCTTCTTGGGAAAATCTCTCAAGCAGTGTGCTTCAAGGTGGTGTCTTGTCGCCGCTCCTATTCGTTTATCAATTCCGTCACTCCGTACCTGACCAGGTCATTCCATTTGTATGCCGATGATCTCTAAATCTACACGTACTCTAGCCTCATTGAACTTCATAGAGCTATTGCTACCATCAACAATGATGTAGTCAGCATTGAAGATTGGAGCATTTCCTTTGGTCTTAAGCTTAACCCGATTAAAACTCAGGTAATTGATATTGGTAGCCCTGGAATCATCAATAGTATTGATTGGGATAGCCTACCCCCCGTTAAACTGAATGGTGTCATTGTTTCTCATAGCAACCATGTAAACAATTTAGGGATTTTTATTGACACTAACCTTTCTTGGTCCAAACAACTTCAGGAGGTCAGTAAGAAAGTCTACTGTGCCGGGAGTTCTCTCAGGCGTCTTCAGTCTTTGCTTCCAATTCCCACCAAGACTATGTTTGCCGAATCCATGCTTCTATCCATCTTAGATTATGCGGACGCTAACTATGTAAATCTTACTGTTGACCAAATAAATAAACTTGAGCGTCTTCAAAATCTCTGTATTAGGTTAATATTTTCGCTACGTAAATATGATCATGTTTCCAGATTTCGTGATAAGCTCAAGTGGTTGCCTATCCATCTTTGCCGGAATTGTCATATTCTCTCATTGCTGTACTTTATTCTTTTTAACCTATTTGCCCTTACGTATCTAAAGGAGAGGTTTCAATTTTGTAATAGTGAAGTAAAATTTCTTAGATCTAGTGATAACCATTCTCTCCAAGTACCCTCTCGTAACACTAACTATTATAACCGATCTTTTACCTCCCTATCAGTAAATCTTTGGAACTCGCTCCCAGTTGAAGTTAGGAAAGCCCCTATATCAATACTTTTAAAAATATGGTTAAACATCACTTTCTACGTTCAATATGACTTGATTAAAGTTAATCTGTTTAATTTTTTTTCTTTATTTAAAATAATTTTATTTCAATTGATATTGCATGTGTTATATTTCTTTTTTGTGTATTAAGAGCACCATTGCATAAAATTTATTTCATTATGTCTCTATAACATAAGGTTGCCTGGAAGAGATCGCTGTTTTGGCGATAAGGCCGCATTTGTGTATCAGTAGTTAGTTTTTAAGTTTCTTTTAATGTATTTATTTTTTATGTATTTTGGAGCACAATAAAGAATTATTCTATTCTATACTGTCATTCGACTGCAAACATGCTACATAGTCTAGCCAAGCTTTCTTCTTTCTTTCAACGGAGGCTTTTACCTCCTCATCCCACCATACGTCACCATTCATAGAGTTGTGCATCTTTGCACTCCCACATACCTCTTTCGCAACATCAACCATACTATCTTTTAAAACATTCCAACAATCATCCACGTCTAAGTCCGATAGGCACATACCATTCAGCCTGTCATGGACTTACCTCTCATACATGCTTCCTACACTCGGGTTTTGCAACTTTCCACTCTTAAACCTTTCAAGCCCTCCAAATGGAACACGTACTCGCCAGTGCCTCCACTTCTTAAACCGGCTAATAACCAAGTAGTGGTCTGTGTTAAGAGTTGGGCCTCTAAATGCTCTCGTGTCCATCAAACATTTCTAGAGGCGACTATCAACCAAAATCAAATCTATCATAATCATTTGATCATTCCTTCTCCATGTCTACGTATGTATGTCCTTATGCTGAAACATTATGTTAGACACAAGAAGATTTCTTCCACACATAAATCAACAATATGCTTACCAACATCATTCACTCTCTTATCACCATACCGTCCAAGAACGGCCTCGTAACCGTCCCGTCGTGTCCCCACCCAACCATTCAAGTCACCGCATATAATCACTGTTTCATTTCCTTCAACCATATCCAGAACGTCCCTCACAGAATCCCAAAACTTTTCCAGGTCATGAGTCGACGACGAGTTGACCGGAGCATAGGTTGCTACCACAAAAACTCGCGTGACTCCCAGCGCAGTCTCGGACCAACCAAACCATACTCTCTCCGGTCTGAGGCTAAGCGAGACGATAAAATGATACCTGTACCAGCGCTGGCGTGATCGCTTTGTAATACACCAGACCAGAGAGCCAACGTGCCATCGGGGAGATCAAAAGTATCACTACCCTTTGGCTTAGTCTCCACTACACACAGTAAATCCAATTATCTCTCATCCATTACATCAATTAATTTATTCATCTTCGCTTTCATTCCCCTCTAACATTACAAGTGCCTATTTGACACTCTCCACTTCTCAATTCGCCTGTACGGGCTTGGCGTAATGGGTGGTGGGCCCCATCGCGGCATCTGCCTCTTTTCGTACCGACGAGGGCCGATCCGCCCTATACGAGGGCCAAACTGAAAGTTTTTAGAACTGGCAACATGCTTTTAGCATTATATTAAAAAAATAAGTTTAAATTTTGAAAATAGAACTCTTTACCAATATTGAGTATACATTTCATTCATTTGTCATTTGTTTTATGATTTGGTGGCAAATTGAAAATTGTCTTTGCACGTCAGAATGAATTTAAGCCGAGAAAATTTTCGTGCAATGATTTTTTATGACTTTCGATGTCATATAAGTCAACAAGAACGTTATGATAGACTTCTATTGGCTTTTTACGATGAAGCCCCATCTCGTGCCACAGCTTACAACTGGTTTAATGAATTCAAACGTGGTCGAACTAATCTCACCGATGATTTGCGTGAGGGACGGCCTT
>NJDC01003824.1:128451-149192 GCA_002245475.1 Calephelis virginiensis
ATTAACATGACTGTAAGTATAACTTCTTTACTTTACAAACCCATAAGTAGAAATATGTACTGAGTAGCAAAACTTCTTACAAACTACCTAACCGGCTTTTCCCTACTGTGCCTGAAACTAGTGTTTTACTGGTTGTTATGTATATTAATTTTTTCAAACTAATTACAATAATAGTCCCAATCAATTTAACCCAGATTTAGTTCTCTAGTATGGGAAGCCACATTAAAATCTTATACACTCGAGTCTGTCCCTGTGTATGCTTAGATCTTTTAAACTTTTGCATTAGATTTTCGCGACTCACCCAGATTAGTACCAAGGCCTTACCTATTCCTGCCGCCGTAAAGTTTGTTCTTGTCATGATGTGCTACGGAGGGTAAGGTAGCCGTTAAACTTACTTTTGCTCGAGGCCTACCATCCTGGCCTCAGATTGGCAACGCACCATTACCACCTTTGGTGTCTCTAGGTGGCGTAAATTTCTTACCATCACAAAATCCATCTGCTTGATTGCCTTTCAATGTCATATGAAAAAGGGTATTCAACAGAAAAGCTTATACGAGGGTGGGTCCAAAAGTTCTAAGCCCGACCAGGAAAATGAAAGAAAAGAGGGTCTAAATTTATTTTTATTTTTCGACATAGTCTCCACCTAGCTCAACACACTTCTTACACCTGACCTGCAACTTGTTTATCCCCTCGAAAAAAAAAGATTCCGGAAGGTCGGCGAAATAGTCGTTTACTGCGACTATCACCTCATCTTCGGTCGAAAATTCCGAGCCACCCAAGTGTTTTTTTAAATTTATAATAAATGATAATCCGAAGGGGCAACATCCGGCGAATAAGGTGGGTGGGGCAGCAATTCGTAGCCACAATCATGGATTACAGACATTGTTTCAACCGAAGTGTGAACACGTGCATTGTCTTGATGAAACAAAACTTTCTTACGCAACATTCCCAGCCTTTTTTCTTTTATTTCTTCCAGGAGTTTTCGTAAAAGGTTACAATAATAACTACAATTTATAGTTTGACCTTTCGGTAAATAATCTACAAAAATAATGCCCTTCGCATCCCAAAAAACAGAAGCCATGACTTTGTTAGTCGACAAAACGACCTTAGCCTTTTTCGGTGTAGGAGAGGCTGATCTTTTCCACTGTTTTGATTGTTGCTTTGATTCAGGAGTATGGTGGTGAATCCAGCTTCCATCCATAGTAATAAATCTAGACAAAAAGTCCTCGGGATTAGTCTCAAAATGTTCCAAATAGTCTCGCGAAATTGTGTATCGACCTCGTTTTTGTTCAGCTGAAAGCAACCTCGGGACCCAGCGAGCAGAAACTTTATGGACACCCAACTCTTCCGTTATTATGTGTTGCACCCGGCCATAACTAATGTTTGTTATGTCAGCTATCTTACCAGTGGTCAAACGTCGGTCATCCAGTACGAGGTCACAAATTTTATAGATGTTTTCTTTTGTGGTAGAGGATGTAGGCCTTTCACTCCTAGGATCATCTTTAATGCTCTCACGACTTCTTGACACTAGAATACGATGGAGCAGACTCTTTTGGTGTCTGGTGTGGATGTCTTTTGGTGATAGGCCTTTTTTATTGAGGTACTTAATGACTGCACGGTGTTCAATTTTCTCCATTATTGAAAATTGAGTCAGATTGCTTCAAACAAATAATCACAGAAAATTTATCTTGTGTAGTATCGGAATGAAACTGCGCACAATAAATCAATATGACACATACTAACAAATGACGGTAGATTTTAAAAAGATGTCATAGCTCCGTGTAGCTTAGGCCACGAACTTTTGGATCCACCCTCGTATGTCTAATAACATAGAAGTTTGTCTACCTGTATTAAGCTAGGATGGGCTGCTAGTTCATTACATAAATAAAAAGTAAAAATTATAATTACGCATTTTTTAGAATGAATTTTTCTATTTCAAAAATAGAAAAATGTAGTCGTACTAAAAGACGTAACATATAAGGAAATTATAACTATTTTGTAAAACAAGGTTTTAGATTTTAAATATTTATTTTTACAGATTGACTATGTTAAACCTGATGTACTGGACAGGCTAGCAGGTCTGATGGGATCAACTTACGGGCTTTAAAATGCCATTAGATAATGAAAGTGCCTATTAGCTTGCAGCATTTTTAACAACTGTTTTGCAAGAGCTACCTTAAAGTTATACCAGTTTTAAAATTGGACTTGTCTTTTATCTCTGTATACAATTTCCTGCCAGTTTTCAATTTCTGCTAATCAACTGGTTGTTAGAGAAAATTTATTAATGTTTTTATAAATTCATAGCAGGAAATAAATAACTATATTATGTAAAATTTTCGTCGATCCGAAATAAAAGTTGTAATAAGTGTTTAAAATAGTTTTATGTTTCAAAACATAATATCACTTGACTCAAATCAAATCAAATCAATAAGGTTTATCAGAATCCTTTACTGATACCTAGATCTTCAGAACGGACATTCACATTTTGTATTTAACATATACAGAGTGGGCCATAAATTTTTGCAAATAGCAACACTTGATTTCTCAAAGACCGTTAGAGGGAGGAGCGCGGGGGTGGCGGGGAATTGTGCGTAGCTTTAAGCAATTTTAGCCACGATGGAGCACTTCAGGGGACAATAGCGTGATTTTTGTGTCAAACAATTTTACAAAAACAATGACGAGACGGGACACACCTCGATAATGTCGTTTTTAAGAAATAAGTTGCAATAAAGCTTTATTACGATAAAAAAATCATTGACAAAATTATATTTATAGTTTTATTTTTATTCAAGTTTCAAAAGTGCAAAAATTTATGGCCCGCCCTGTATTATGAAATACAGCAGTTGTAACTTGATAATAATTGCATGTGTTGTTATAAAGTTTAACTGCAGGGTTTTCTAAATCAAAGAAACTTATTTTCAAAACTCCAAAAGATCTGAAATCAAACTGTTGTAAACAATCTCATACATAAAATCATTTGAATTAGTACATTTCCTGTACCTTCGCATGGAAACTTCACTTATAAACTTTGAACCAGTGCGGTATATTCCCATATCGTTTTAATAGGACTCCAAACTCCATTCTGAGAGCGTACTAAGCATATCTACACCATTTTCATTCTTAAAATCACTTACAAACTCTGAACCATTGCGTTATATTCCCATATTATTAACATCGGACTCCAAACTCCATCCTGAGAGTGTACTAAGCATATCCACATCATTGTCATTTTTAAAATCGCTTACAAACTTTAAAATAATTGTGTTATACTATACGTATAAACTGGTATTAACAAATAAACCGCCTCAAATGCTGCGGTAGCGGTAACTTTGACGTACAGTAACATTGACAGCTGTTTGACATTTCAAAAATTTTGTAGGAATGCCAGTAGCGGCCAACTCCATACATTTGTCGTATGGTCCGGTCGTTCTGGCCCTCCCATCCGTAGGTTGTTAGATAGCGCTGGTTAGCAGTAAAATATCCTACCAATAGTTTTTTATAGGAACAGATCATGATTACGATTCGTACAAAAAGCTACAGTTCGTAAGCAAAACGACTCGTTTTTTGAATATAGGAACCTTATGCCCGGTTCCGGTTATCGGATATTAACATACACGGGAACATTAAAAAAAAATAAGCGTGAAATCCCACCCGAGTTTCAACCAAGTAAGCAAAGGGCAATAGGTAGCTCCGTGTATGGTTTTACCAAAGATTTAAGAGGCTGTTAGTGTAAAAAGAATATATTTCAATCTTAAATAATTTTCTTGAATTAAGTGAATTTGTCAAGTATTAATTGAAATGATACCTATGCTGATTTAATGTGTCACTATTTTATGGTATTCGAATATTAGGGCAATATTGGCATAACTTTGGATGCAAGTTATATATCCTTTTGCACTAACAAAACCTTGATCAAATGTTTTATTATTTTGTCGGCTCAGAGCGTAAACCTGTTAAGTCAGTAAGTTAAGTTAATATCTGCTTTTTGTACATACGAATTCTTCTTCTGCTTCATACATACAAACGTATATGCAGTAACTACACTAACATAACATTTTTTACAATTATGTCTGTGAGTCTGTTAGTTACCGACTGTCTGTTTGCTCCTGCTAATCTTTGAAACTGCCGGGCCGAAGGTGATGTGATTTTCACTGACAGTTAGCTGATATAATAAGACGTTTCATGTATAATAAGAAGTGGCTACCTACTTTTATTTTTTAAAAAATCTCTGGTCTTTACAACTAAAATAAAATTTAAGCTGTTTTAACCACATTCATCCGAATGTATATACAGTATACATGCAGTTTTTTTTTTATTTTTTCTGTCTGTCTTTTGCTCCGGCTAATTGCTGAACAGACTGGACCGATGTAGTCCTGAATTCCTATATTTTCACTGGCAGGTAGCTGGTATGATAAGGAGGAACTTAGACTGCTTTTATTTTAGAAAAAAAAATATCTAATTTATACAAATTAATAAAATTGGAGTATCTGTTTATAATGTAAAAATATCCGCTTTTTACTACATGCATACAAATGTACTTAGTCGGGTCAAAAGTTCTGTCACATGTTTATCGTTAAATAATAATCACCTGTTTGTTTTTAGAGTAATCATTTATTTATCAAAATCAACTGAATAAAACGTGCCTTCTTACGTTAACACAAAATAAGTAAGTACCTCAGTTAAATTCTAATATAAGACTCTTAACCAAACCAAAAGTGAGGATGGAGCGAGGACGACCGCTTTTTTTCTGCCTTCCAAACTTGAGTCCTCATTACATTGTTTGATGGTACGATAAATGAATCTTCTAGAAAAATTCTAATTTTTCAGTATGTATGAAAATTTGAGTTTTTGTGTAGCCATATCGATGCAGCGCAATAACACCGACACGGTCTTCTTTAAGCGTCCACTCTTTATTTAATAATACCTCAAATTAGAACAAATATGCGTATTTTCATAAAAGATCGTAAATTCTAATTAAGAAATATTTTTTGTGGCCAGCATTTTTAGTTGAAAAATATTTTATTGCGTGAAAGAACTTATGACATGACTTAGTATATACGGTACATATACCAAAATATATTTGTTTACAATACTTGTTTGTCGGTCTATCTGTTTGTTCCGGATAGTCTAGGAAAGGGCTGGACCGATGTTAACAGCATTTTCACTGGCAGGTAGCTGGTGTAATGAAACACAAACGCTGGTTTAACTACGTTTCTATTACATAAGTAATTAAATACAAACGTAAGTTCACCTACGTTTGTATTTAATTAGGTTTTCCTAGGATAGGATAAGCCTAACACATTGTAGGACTTATTGTCTTCGGCCAGTCATGGATGGCCTGGGGGCTGTACACGTATATTTTTATTATTATAGAATGTCTTATATATTTTGTTAATTCTAGCTTTTGCCTGCGGCATGGTATTTATACTTAATCACTTGTAAGCAGCTTTTTTTGTTTCCATATTTGTCTCCTATTTCTTAACGTTTGAACAGGAGATACGGACATCAAGAAATAGGAGTACCTTAAGAGGTAGGCAGAGCTACAACCAGGCGGCTGATTATGTATCTCAGTGGCCAACTCAAAATAGTAAAGTGTATATCAAAGAGATGTCAAATGACGTCATTTGTGTTTGCTATCTCTGTTGTATTTCTATTGGTCACTGGAGATAGAAAATATAAAACAATATACTACTACTAATTACTGTTTCTGACCGACGGAACCTGACAGTCGAAACTTTGATCGGTGCAGGGGGAGGAAAGTTGTCACTTTCTACTCCAAGGGCAGCAAAAGAATATTTTTACTTATTCTAAACAATTCACAGACCGATTAAAAGAAAACTTTTTTCGAGATTCGACAAATATCTTAAAGTGGAGACAGGTAACTCTATTCGGAGTAAGTATCTCTTTTTCTTAGGCCATTATTATATTGACGTAATGCGAGCTTTTTCGAGGAGGAGAGGACGCGTAGAAATATTCTGCGTTTGTGTGCTAAAGTCGTTGCGGCCGGGCGACGTACGTGGCGCGATCGTACAACATTTTCACTGCTAACAGTACTGTTGCGGCAACTTTGTGTAGTTTAAAATGCAGGCCAGTGTCCTCCTCACGTTATTTCAGTTTTAAGAAAGGTTCAGACTAGATGCCCGATGGATAGATGACTTTGCCTCGTTTTGGTCCGGGCTTCTTTGCAGAATTGACCAAATCTGGCTTCCGGGAAGACAGCTCGTAAAAGGCAAGCACGGGCTTACTGTCACTAACAACTTAACATCTGACTAGGTGGTATAGTTTTACAGCGACTCGCCCGGATTGGTACCACCGTCTTACCTATTCCTGCTGCCGTAACGTCAGTGCTTACCGTCGATTTGTTCTGGAGCAGCATAACATCCTACTTATATTTTTTTATAATCATGTGTCGCCAACTACAAGGTCCAGTTAATAAAGGTCCCTTCGCCCAAAAAAATCTCACATTATATGACGTCACGCTTATGTTTGATGATTATTGTCACTTACACTTATTTTGTAGTTTGAAATTTCTTAAAATAGGTACCTCTAATCTTCATGAAATATTTAAAAATTAATTAACTGCGTTTCTATCTAAATTTAACAATACAACTGCAGATAATACAATAATATCGATGTAACCTGAAATAGATACAAGTGATTTATTATGCCGTTACATCACTATACCAAAAAACATTTCAAAATTAACAACTAGATTATGGCACAATTAACCTATTACAATATTTTTTCTACAATGCTCAGACGAAGCTCGTTACATTTTTGTAATATTTATAGATTTGTATAAGTATCTGTTGACTAAAACCCCATAAAGAATGAATACCTATAGAAAAAAGCAGGGTGTTCCATCAAGAGGCATGGAATAAACAATAGATATAAAACGAGTGGACCGGAACACCCCTTTAGAAAGAGCCGACTCAGCCGTCACGCCTGTCACACGCACAGGATGATCATATTTTTCACATTTTATTAACGTGGAAATGTAATGCGGATATTGAAGTGTAGCGGTCTTATTGTGACACCAGTTGCAATATTTTCATATTCAATAATATTATACATCTTCTGCAACGTATATCATACTGAAAGTGTTAGTGCAGCCATGCCGAATTATTGTTATGGAATATGGCTATATTAAAATACGAACGGAAACATTTTATAAGTCGTAATAATAATCTAAAGTAATAAATCCCATTCATATTATCAAACCTTAATCCTACTAATATTACAAATGCGAAAGTTTGTATGTTTGTTACTCCTTCATACAAAAACTGCAGAACCGATTTTTATGAAATTTGGCACAGGCATAGAGGATAACTTGGATTATTTATCCAGATTTTTTTTCCTGCAGGACCACCACCGGGCAACGCTGCGGGCAACAGCTAGTCGTAATATATCAACACTATACTGCTCGAACCAAACTCCGAAAAGAATGTTTGAAAAAAAACTACATACATTACACACATAACGATACTTTAGTCCATACGGACAGTTAGCAGCAGCTAATGTCAAGCAATACGAAGTTCGCCGAGTCGGGTAGTATTTAAAAAAAGTTGCTTACATGTTTCCGCTTCTTCTTGCCCCGTGTCTGGACATATTGTCACTAACAGGTGTAGCGAGAGTGTACTGAGTGACCACGATACTTATGTTAGTGGAACGACTAACATCCCATAGATGTTATATTATATGTGTGTATAGGCCACTGTTATCTCTTACCTTCAGGAGAGCTATGTGTTTGTTAGCTGTACTATCACATAAAAAAAGAATTAGAAAATTTTTGAGGACATTAATTTGTGCTCGTTAACATTAATTAAGTCATCGACCAGATCACAAAATCCAGTATCGTGAGATCACTCTGAAATCATGCGAAAGAAACTCAACAGGTTTGTTTCTTAAATTATTATAGGAATAACAATGTAGATATAATATGATATATTATTGTAAAAATAGAAATTTAATATTGAAAATAATACATCATGGTTATGTTTCGTACATGAATCACTTTTTGCTTCTTTGTTGCAACCTGATAGTAACGATAACAAACCCGACCCAGCAGCCTGTATACAGAATCATTTCATTTCACTCATATGTATCGAATGGTGAATCAATCACATTCAGACTGACACCTGAGCCACATTCACTCACTTTAACATTATCCCGTTTCAAAGGCAAACATTATTTTCAACCGATTTACAAACTGCTAAATCGCTTTTCTGGAATTATTAAAAGGATCAAACTGGTAATTATTAATAACAATTAATAAATAATACTAAGTCATAAAACATTATAATACAAAATATTAATAATAATCAGGAGTTTGTACCGTGTACTCGGTAGTTAAGCCCGCTTTAAATAGTGATAGAAAATAACTAGTGATAAACTAAATAAGTAGGACATGATTTTTTAAAAAACAAAAATGGCCAAATTTAGTAACCTATCGCAGAAGTAAGCAGAGGCACAACTAGCCACCCACGACTAGCCGAAAATACTAAATCCCACAATGTTATAGGTGGAAAGCCTACGGCCAACCGAGCACAAATCGGACAACTTTTTTTTATTAGATATTTGAAAATATACGTTTAATAATTTTTTTGGTTGCCCGACCCGAGGTTCGAACCAGGGACCTCAATAAGTCAAGTCCGACGTCAGACGGAGACGATAATCTAATCTTGTAATTACTTTAATTTTCAAGAGATAATCGTAGCCTATCGACACCATGGACGTTACAGATGCGTCGACGTCCTGTGGCCGGAATGTTTAGCATATTATGCTACTTTACCGGCTACCGTACCCTCCGGACATGGTGACAGGAACAGGTAAGGCGATGGGTCCCTACCCGGGCAAGTTGTTACGCAGCACCAATGGTCTTGTTAGAGACGACCAGTGCTTGCCTCTTACTAGCTGCCTGTCAGAAAAGCAGACGGTCTATTCTATTCAGCAAACCCTGACCCACACAGGAAAAAGTAACATTATGTATTCATAATGTTAAGTACGTTTGAAACGTAGCCCTTTAATTGGTAGAAAAATATACAAAAACATACTATACAAATCAAGAGTTTTCAAAATCGGTGTATTTGTATGAAAAGAGTAATAAATGTGGAGAAACCTATGAAAGTCTGCAATAATCGTGATAATTGGCACCCGATATTTTCTGCCTACCCCCGGAATTAGCGAAAAGACGTGTATGTATGTAATAATAACGATTTTAGAATAATACAAATCAATACAGTAAAAACTCGATACTTAATACAAAATAATATAAATATACAATAACGGCCTTACTAATAAAAGTAAACTCTTTAAAGCCATGGTATACTTAGTTATATATTTAGAACTAGCTGTCTCGGCAAACTTCGTTCCTCCCGTTCAGCTTGTATAGGGAAAAATATAGTATTGTTTTTCCCATTTTCCATGCAATTTTCTCGGTTTTTCTCGTCATAAGTACCTTCTTCTGACAATAAATAACGCAACAAAAAAAGAATTAGCCAAATCGGTTCTATCGTTCGGATGTTATGCGCTTACCAACACATTTAGTAATTCATTTTTATATTTATATTATAGATAAGGCGTGAATAGCCTTGGGATATTTTCTTACAAATAATCTCTGCGTAACTTCGTTACAACTCTCCAATATTTATGCATAGTTGCACCGTCCGGCAACGTCGCAAACTATAATTTTTGAAGAGATATTTGGCAATTTGTGTCTCTGTGATCGCGTCTGTGGCCTAGCAATCCGGCGTCGGACTTGACTTCTTAAGGTCCTGGGTTTAAACCCGGTCGGGTTTAAACCCAGGACCTTAAGAACTAATAACTTAGAAAAAAATAGAAAATGTGTTTTTTTCAATTTTCTTATAAAAAATAGCTTTGACCGGGATTGGATATGTGCCCGATTGGCGATAGGCTTGCCATTTATCACATTGTGGACACAGTGTCGTGGGTGCCCTAGTTGTGCCTCTACCTTCCTCTTCGGAGATAAGGGCGTTAAGATACATAACAATTTGTTTTATTATAGCAACAGTTAAAAGATAATTCTTGTTTTCCTTACATTACGTAATCGGTTTATCACATTATTAATTTATTTAATCTGTTCTGACGTTCTCATTGCTATCATAATAATTTTAAAATTAGAAATATTAAATTTAGCTGAAGTAAAACGAAAAAAAAGCAGGGACGTCAAAGGTAGATTTTAATTTATAATAGATACTCGGCATTTAAAATAGGATGAAGACTGGAATAAGCCTTATACCTATGGCCTTATATTACACTGAGGCTATATAAGGAACAAGGTATTCCGAGTTCTTAATAGAGATTTTGCTTATTCTTAGTTTATTCCTAGTAGAACATTTTATAACGTATTTATTTGTAAAGCAGTCAATATTTAAAATCGATATGACACAAAACGGTATTCTCACCCCTCTATCTTACAAAACGTACCAAAGAAATCATTCGTATATCCGTGAGATTAAAAAGTAAGAGACTTGAATTATTATTGCATTGGTTTAATTAAACAGCAAAAAACTGTTATTTAGGTGTTTACTTCCAAGTAATAAAAGTTACACAAAATTTTCTTTTCTTAAAATTTATTTCCCGTAAAATATCGTGTAGCGTGGTTGTAACATCGATCTAAAACAGCTTATGACTGGAAAATGGATCAGAAAATAATAATTGTTCCATAAAACCGACTCTCTAATTTAGGAAAATATTCACCGCTTAATTCTTATTACGAATTAAATCAAAATAAAAAGCTTGTCATGCTAGCAAATACAGTAAGCACTTACATTTTTTTGTCTCCCAATACCGTAAACCTACACTACAATATCTATTATACCTAGTAGTACGTTTAGTCTTAGTAGCAGTATCACATTTTTTTTAAAGTAAAGTATTTTTATTTTAATATACTATTACTATTAGTAGTCGTATGACTTTATGTATGATACTCTATATTGCAAAAAATGTACTAATGGCTCTTTTTGACAACTAAGAAAGATAAGAAATTGAAGAATTACAAGATAAAATTAAACGTTAAAACACTATAACTTTATACGTAACAAGACTACAGAAAAAAATAGTAAATGTAATTTTATGAAAAAAAATATGTAAACCTAAACAAAATAATTAAGGATATCCGCTCTTGTTAAGTAATTTATTCAAAGGTTCTAATACTCGTACATAGGCATAGTTATAAAAATACAATGATAATTTCAATAAACATCCAGACCTAGAAATAAAGACGTATGTTCATCACATGTAATATCATGCCCCTGTTATGAAACGAACAAAGTCTTTATGAAACTTACTACTTGCCTAACGCGACAGTGTTTTTTTTCGCGTTTTTGTAAATGCCTTAACTTAATCTATATAGTTATTGATCGAAGAGGCAGCGTGCCACAACATAGTTTGTCAGTTTCTGGACGTGGTCGTAGATTACTGAATAAAAATATATTGAACTTTAAAACGGTAAAGGATATTATCAATATTACTCATGGTTGTATAATACTGGCGGAATGGCGAAAGCTATTTACTACAATGAAGGTGTGCCCTTAACTATTTACAGAGAGATAGTTAACTCAACTAGGAGGTCACTGTCCATACAAGTATTTTGTTATAAAAATAGATGTACAATTTGTAACTACCTATAATTACTACAGTAATGAGAAACTAAACACGCATGAACTATGTGACGAATAAGTATCTGTATTTCTGCATTTTGAGGTTGTACGTTCCGTTATTAGTACACGTATCGGTGACTAAAATTAAATATGACTTAATGGTTTGTTTAATTGATTTGAGTTGAAATTACAAACATACTCGTGTGAAATTAATAGCCTTATAAAGGTTTACATTTAAAGCACCAGTCTACTTTTAAGAATCTGGAACTTTCGGTGATTAATACAATAACATCCATTTTTTTTTACATTATTTGAAAAAAAAACTAATGGGTAAATTATCACCGCTACCTTCTTACATCCAAAACACGACTGGTGGTCACACGACTTACATTTAGGGAATGAGTACTTAGGTAAGGTCTACTCTTATCTTGAATGAAATCAAGTAACAATACAAGAAATTCGCAGTAAAAGTGTAAAAGACTGACTCCGATTTCTTGAATCTTGATCATAGGCTTATTTGACAATCGCTAAATCATGCCCTACGTACCATCAGACCAATAAAAAAGTTTAGAAATTAGACAGGGCGATGCAATCGCAAATTAAGTACAGTTTCTTACTTTAGTCACACGTCAGCACTTTCTGTTGACGTCTTCCGGTACATTAACTTTGCTCTCAGCCTAACATCCCGGCCTCAGGTTGGCAACGCACCATTACCACTTTTGGTGTCTCTAGGCGGCGTAAATTCCTTACCATTAGGTAATCCGTCTGCTTGTTTGCCTTGCAATATCATAAAATAATTAAGTACCAAGATTGAAGACAATATTATGACGATAAGAAGACGGATGCTGATTAGTGAATCGGGAGTGGGTGACACCATAATGACATCACATTTGCGAAGGAAATTATTCGTAAATTACAGTCCGTATTAAACAGTAGAAATTAATTACATCTAAACTGTTTTTTTCCAGTATTGGGTAACAAGATGAGAACATATTAATGTTTCAACCTCTGTTAGAAGTATATAATTAATGTGAACTATTGCTTATCTTGAAAGTTCTTTAACATCATACGACTCAACTGGGCTCGATAACAAATTTTCCTTTTTTACGACATCATTTTATACGTTCAGCTCTAAATTTAAATATATTTTAGCTAATTGGCTTCACGTTTGTTTATAGAACATGCTTAAATAAACATAGTAATAAAAAATATGAAAGTCACTATTCATTACAAAATGATCGGCAATATGACCTAATCTCACGAAAAAGACGCGAAGTGACAATGCAACTGGTAGTGCACACTTTCAGTGTTTACTTCTTCCCGGTAAAAGTAGGCATTTAAGATTTGTCGCTGCTTTATTTTCACAAGAATATCAGATGTGTCAAAGAAATAATTATAAATAAAATAATGTACCAATATTTAAACAATTATAATAGAATAATACAACTAGATTAGAAATATGTTGATAAGTAACCATTTTCATCGCATGGGTCGAAATGGTTTTTTTCTGAGACGACGTTCTTTGATTTTGATGTAGATAATTATGGGAATTAAAGCAAAAAATATCTCTACGATAAAAAGTATCAAAATAGCGTTTTCTGTCGCATCTGCCAGAGTATATTCATTATATTTGCAGTTTAAGAAAATCTCCATTTGGTTTGTCTAATTTTTTAATTTAATTATAATTGTTTAACGTCCTTTTCAACCAGTTAACACGTTTAATAAAAAAATAAAATTTCCTTTAGAAATTTGTCGCAAGTTATTGGAATCCGCTGAGGTCCTTTCAGTTTCGTTAGAAAATTGTAAGCCGTCTTTAGCTGATCTTGAGTTGCATCCTAGAAATAGATAATGTATAACATTATAATCATAATACATAGTTAGTGGAAAAAACATGCTTGTAAAATAATACTTAACAAATGCAAAAAACTTTACAAGTTTTGATAACTTTGTGGTTAAACCACGTAATTCAAATTACTAATAGGCTAGTGAGTAAAGTTCTACAATAATGACTATAAACCTGAGAGTGATAATGATAAAAAATGACTAATTTATTTGTAGTATGCACAAGGAATTGTAAGATAAACCGATGGTAATGAGTATAGGCCTAGAAAAGGTGAACCTGGTGATGAACAACATGTTATAAATTCTCTCAAAAATGTTACGGAAGTGGTTGTTATTGTATGAGTGCAAAATAAAATGTTTGTATTTGTATTGTTGTTAGTTTGGCACAACAGATTTTAATTTTAAGCGTAGAGTTTGAGTCGCATCCATTATTTAATTTACATAAAGTGCTAATTTTAGTTATATTATATTTAGTGTGTATTGCAAATTTCACAATGGCCCAAAAACATCGAATAAAGAGTTTGTCCTAAATTTTTCATGGTCAATGGAAATTCGTATTCGGAGTCAGTAAAAATGTTAAAGAAGGCTTACAATAATACGACTTTCAAATCAAAACTCGTGCTTATGAGTAGTAGTAGTAGTACAAAGCGTCCGAAGGCGATCGAGATGTGATGGAAGTTTTGCCTCGCTCTGATAAACCACCAACGTGTGCTTATGAAGTTAACATAGCAAAAGTGAAGGAAACAGTGACTGGAAATTCTCATTAAACTTAAAGAGAGATAGCCGCCGAACCTCCTGTATCCTACGACTCAATCTATGTCATTTTAACCAATCATTTGGGTATGAATCATGTTGACGCTCGGAAAATCCCAAAAGACCTGAATTTTCTCCAAAAACTCAATCGCATGAGAATCACTGTGGACATGTTGAGCCAATTCTCGCATTAACATTATTGAAACGCATTGTCACTGGTGGCAAGTTTACGAGTTTGACATGCAGATTGTCACTAAACTTTGGAGTTGCTCCTTGCAATGAACCGAAACCGAAAACAACACGGCAAAGTCGTTTAAAAGTCAAACTAATATTTAGTGTTTTTTTTGACTATCTTTGTGGGAAGCAAATTTCTTGGATTTCACACAACGATAATGCGTCTTCACACAAGGCTACAATTGTGAACTAATTCTTGACCAAAAAGTAAACAAATACCATCGAAAAACCACCATGTTCAACACATTAAATGACTACTTCATGGTATCCGTTTTTAATCGATAGAAGACATATAATAAAGTTCGCAGCGGAAACTAAACTCAATTTCTAACAGCGTTCTAAAAATGTTTTGATGATTAGATTATTCGCTGGCAGAAGTGTATTGTTTCTTAAGGAACATACTTGGAAGGTGATAAAGTAAATATGAATGAATAACAAATAGTTTGTGTATTATTGATCTTTTGTCAGTAATTTCTGGACAAACTACTCTATCAGAGTCTGTGATACTTTTCTACCTTCTTTTTCTACTTTTCATTAAACTAAATTTACGTTATTGACACTACTTCTATCAAATTAGTACCAACTCATCACAATTTTATTTTGTATGGAATAAGAAAGACAACAAGCATGCTAGTGTTCTTGTTGTGAAAAATACACAACGCCTTACAAGTATATCAGAGCCAGTATCAAGTTTTCTCTGATGAGTACCGAAGTTTTTGCACTGCTAATCTTACCAGCATTGAATATTAAAGCTGTTGTACGAATAAGTTGATTGCGTTAATAAAAAATCTTTACCTGACCTAATATGGTTCAAGGTGATATGATGATATAATCTAAACCAGTCTTCACAAAATTCATGGTGTTAGGGTGAAATAAACTTACAGATTTTCTTCGATAAATAACAGCAGACACCATTTTTCCCCACAGTATTTGTATCAACAAAGAATCTTCTTTGTTGCCTTCCTCTAAGATATGGAGCTGCATTATTGCATCGTGTGTAATAGCTTTGCCTAAAACATATCAAACTAATTCTGTTCCGACATTTTTAGTAGATTATATTCTTCACTATCGACTTCACGAGTCGGTCAGGTGGGTACTACTAGTCTAATAAATAGTCAAGTTAATGAGTATTATTTTACGAAACAGTAGCAAACGAGCATGTAATGAACCTGGATCTAACTCAGTGATTTCCTTTGGCAACGAAACATTGTTACGTAATTGCGTAAAAAATATTTAAAAAAAATAAGTGTTTCTGCAAATTGTCCAAAACACATAGGTGGTTTTAAATAATAAACTTTTGTTTTATTGAAGTGCGCTATTTTAATGATAATTCTATTATTTACACACATTAGTAACAATACAAACATTCACATCAAATGTGATAAGAACTTACTTAAAGGTTAAGTTTTGTGAGTTCACTTAAATTGAAAGTATTCGCAATTATAAAAAAATGGCTACCAAAATGATAATTAGTTACATGAGACAATGGAGAATAACAATCAATTTTGAAATAAATGAAATTAATCTGACACGAGCTATCACTGAAATGCAAAACTCACTTGTTGGTTTAAAAAGGAATTATCCGAAGATCGAAAAGAAGACGGGGTTGCTACAACGGCAAGTAGCCCCGTAGGCCATGCTATATAGTAAAATTTATGTTCTCTGAAACGATACCTTCTCAGACAAAAGGTTAAAGCTTGTCAACTTTAAAACAAAAAAGATAAACAAATTTGATAGTTTTGTGAGAGATTACAATACAATTCAAAGACACTTAAATCGATTCGAAATCCAAATACTAAATATATAATTGCAGGGTAAGGGGTTTGTGCGTATATTTGGGTTCAACAGGCCAATAAGATGATAAAATGGCACTTTGAAACATGTTCTTTTAATGTAGTGTAGGGGATTACGCAATGACTTTCTTGGCAAGGTAGAGAAACTTACTTTACTAAGGAAAAACCCTCTGAACATGTGGTCCGACTGCTTCGTCCGACTAATCGGACTACGTGATTTTTTTTCCTGTTGGTTCAACTAACAATAACTGCAATGAATCACAATTCCGCTTCGTCCGACTAATTTGTATTGTGAACTTTTTTTCTCGTTGATTTTTGGTGAAAGTACTTCTCACAGTTGCCCAAACTATTTGAACATTTATTTACTACACATGCCGAAGCTAGTCCCAGTTCTACTGTTTTGAATATAATCCCAGCGCTTACACTTACCAATTTCAGTTTTATTGTTTCCTAAATAAAATACTTGACTGAAGCAACCACTGACTTCTGGAATCATTTTCGACCAGATATCAAAGCGATGCTCGGTGTGGTACCGCTGCCGGATTATAGGCCCCTTAATCTTGCCCAGTACTTCAGTTTTGGAAAAAGTCATTTCTTTGCTCACCAGCCAACGGAGACCAGCCTAGAATAAGGAAAAGTTGTGAAATTCATTTCTATTTCTGATTCAGTACATTTTATGCACTTACATCGTGCAAGTGGTACATGTACGGTTCGACATTATTGTAAAACTACCACTGGATCGGAACAGCTTTACACTGAGACGACCCGGCGAAAGTTGGGGCAAGTATCCATGGTCAGATAGCATTGTTAGACTGATCTGACCACGTCCACTCTTTTGTGTCCTTGGTCATACTAATGAAATTTTAGTTTCCGTGGTTAGATTCTGTTAGGTATCCATAGTCAGATCACATTTTTCCGCCGATCTGTCTACATATACTAAAATGCGGAAACAATCTAGAAACATATAGGCCTTTGAATATTAAAAAAAATGTTTTAGCGCTATTTTTTACCTAGCTTCATTGGACACATGCAAACCAATTTTAAGAAATTAAATATTTTGGCACTTCCTTACATACGTACATAATGGAGATAGCTAAATATTTACAACTAGACAAATAACTATTTGTAACACCAAAAAATATCCTAAAAAATTTGTTGTTAGCAACAAGCTCAAAACGTTATCTTTTCACAAATTTTATGCAAAATATGCTTTATTTTTATGCTCGTACAATGTGTTTTAAAGTTTTTGAAGCCTTACCAAACAAATTAAAGCTTTACTGTGCAATGGATTTCAGAAAGTTTTATAAAACTGGTTTATTTCGAAAATTTTAATGGATGATGGATGAATTGTTTTATGACAAAAATCAATGTGTTGAATAAAATTATATATAATTTTTAAATCGTTGGTCTTTTTAAAAAAATCCCATTTTTTCTAATCACAATTTTTAATTTCGACATCACTTATTCTTCTTAATATAATACATATCCCAAATCGCTTCTGTAGTCTAACGGTCCGGGTTCGAACTTGACTTCTTGGGGCACCAGGTTCGATCCCCGGGTCGGGCAACAAAAAAAATTAGGAAATGTATATTTTAGCGTTGTCGGGCCGTTGTCCGTTGCCCGTGCCTGGTTGGCGATAGGTTTGTCACGGGTGCCCTGGTTGTGCCTCTGCCTAAGTCTTCGGGGATATGGGCGTGTTGCTGTCTTCTACATACAATTCAAATATATATATATATATAGCTAATAGAGTAGCTACGTAATTACCCACTACACTGTTAACAAACATAACCACAATCACGCACAATCAACTATAGTGTACACCCATTTGTTATTAAACAAACCATCAAACATTGGAGTAAGCCTGCTACTATGACAATACTACGTAAACACATCACGGTATTCGTGCTTACGCCAAACTTCCAAAGGGGAAAGGGGGGCTCCACCTCACCCCTCTTAACGTGAGTGCCGACCAATAAGAAACAAGTTACGACAATTCCGATGCACCTGTAGCGCCAAATGTACTAATGACCACAATATCAAAAATGTACTTTGTTCATGACTTTCCGACGTTACAAGCGGATGCGCCACACGTTGCACCGACGACACTCATAACCACAGATATTAGAAAATAGGTATACTAGCTCATGACCTTCCGACATATACATATATTCACTTGCAAATTGAACAACCAGATGTGTAATTGTCGGATAACAGTAAATTAGAGCCAGGGATCGGAAAACACGTTCATTTTGCTATACATGTTAACCGAATCAAAATGGTTAACCCAGTTAACCTGTTAATCAAGACGAACAAGTTTATCAATCAACATGATTATACACGTTAATGTTAATAACCATTATAATATGATTAACCATTCATTTGTCAACTATCTGAAGAGCTTACCTATATAAAGTGTTAACAGGGTAAACTAATGATATTACATACAAACAATAGAAGAACGCAGCGCGGAATGCTACGTAGAAAGAATGATTATATTATTATTATTATTTGTATTGTTCGGCGGTTCAACGCATGCAGCAAATGAACGATGCGGCAGGCGTACGTTGTAAGATAGCGGCGGCGGGCGGCGCCAGCGTCTTTGTACATATTAGGTACATATGCAGGAAACTTCCCGCTCTTTTACAAGTACTTGTTATTGCTTGTTTATTTACTTAATTTGCGACCTTCTGTGAATTATCTTCATTATTTCTTTTAATATATGCAAGCAAATAATAATATACCATACTACCCAATCGTAAATACCTACCTAATTAGTTAGGTACTTAATTAATGATATGGAGCGAGATCAAGTGGGTCGTTTCGTCAGTTCACGTCCATTTAGTGGAGTTTGCAGTTTGAGGGAAAATATAAAAATGTCCTAGATCTAATTTTGAATTCCCCAATATTGTAACCATAACCAAAACCATAACCATTTTAGCCAAAATGTTTAGGGTTTTTTTAATAATTAAAATAAGGCGATTGCGCCAGTTCGCGTCCACATAAACGTGATATTTGTATATGTATTGCAATAAATGTATGAAAAATCGATTTTTGACCTTGGAATATGTTTGTTTGGTATTATGAATGATAAACACTTAATTTTGGTAAACACTTGTTAGTTAATTTGTTAACGTTAAACCTGTCAGATTGTTCTGTTGACTCTAATCATATCACTCTGGTAACATATAAAACAGAAACAGTTCGTGTTATTAACACAACCAATCAGAACCCATTTAATGAATAACACTTACCTTTGGTTAAAACTGTTAGCTGGTGTGTTAACACTAATCATATAGCTCTGTTAACACTAACCATATTACTTTGGTAACAGATAAATGGTGTTAACCAACAGTTTCGCTTAACCAAAATAATACGTAACTGGTTACAGTGGATAACATTTTTGAATTTGGTTTTTAACAGAAACAGTTTGAGTTATTAACACAACCAATCCGATCCCTGATTAGAGCCTAATGTACTACATTTCGTGAATCTGTGATTCAAGCGAAACGTAAGGGCACTAGTTACCTTTTCTCAAATTATTTCGTCGTATTTTTGAACCCTCATGATGTTGGTTTCCAATGTACCAGATAGTTAGATTTATTAATCATACAAAGTCTCAATTGAATAGCTCAATTACTTTAGGTTTGATTGATATTTAAAAGACACCGATTTCTTCACTGACACACCCGCTGATACACACTGATGTTCATCATAATGTTTAG
The DNA here is from genome assembly GCA_002245475.1 of Calephelis virginiensis. NCBI lineage: Eukaryota > Metazoa > Arthropoda > Insecta > Lepidoptera > Riodinidae > Calephelis > Calephelis virginiensis. The sequence goes on from NJDC01003824.1 coordinate 148,417, forward strand.
CTACTTAATAAAGTGCTAGAAAGCCGAAATTTCGGTATGTAATCTAAGTTTGGGTACTAAACTTAGATTAACCCCCCTAAAAAGAGATTCAAAATATTCAGGAAGAACCTGAAGTGCTAAAAAGCTGAAATTTGGTATGTTAACAAAGTTCAGTATACAAAAAAAACGCTAACGTGCCCTAAAATAACTTTCACCAATTTTATGAACTAGGACATGAAAGTTTTCACGTTACTGTCGAAAAATTTGAATAATGTTCTCATTGATGTTGGGTCATTCACTTTCTCTTGTAGGTAGGTAGGCTGGCACTAGTCTAGAGTGATCAATTTACTTGATGTACACCTTACAAATATAGACTCAGCTAATATTAAACTACAACAGTTTGCTATAGTGGAAATAAGGTAATATAATCGCTTAAGTACGAAATATTGCCGTGATGTATCGATTGTGGTAATCAATAAATCATAAAAAAAAGCAGACAAAGCACTGGTATGTACAAAATCCACCCAAAAAAAAGATGAAAAAAATAAACACTAGAAAAGTCTAGAACATACAAATTGAACTGAAATTCCACCAAAAATATTTCATCTAAATTGTTACCAAGACAACTACATTAGGTTTGCAGTGAGAAAAAGACAACATTACTATAGATACTATAGATTTACAAATTCTAAATATTATCAGTAAAAATGTATGGCTTGGTTGTTTCGTTACCTACTTCAAAAACTAAATATTCGCACCATCTCCATGACGTCAGCAAAACGGCGATGTTTTAAGTA
>NJDC01003824.1:157575-201718 GCA_002245475.1 Calephelis virginiensis
AAACCTAACAGTACACACGTATGCACGTATCTACGTATGCACGCACGTATGAACGCAAGTACACAATCATGCAACTGCAAAACTTGTAACACTTATCCCTTAAAATATTGTATTTCATGATTTATTTTACTTTTAAAACTAAAAAATCGTGTAGGTATACGAACCATTGAATCTAATTATTTAGTACCTAAATACGAGTATTATCTTAAATTCATTTTCTATTTTCCTTCTACTCGCTAGTTTGCCCGCGTGACCAATTATACAAAATATTTATAACGTGTACGCGATTTTTTATTTTGATGTGTAAACTGTATTATATGTATTATATGATATATAAACTACGAAGTTTCATCAAAATCCATTCAACATTTTGTACGAAAAATTAAAAAAAACATACAACTTTACTACTATTTAAAAAAAAAGTATCTTCACGCCCATATCCCCGAAGAGGTAGGCAGAGGTACAACCAAGGCACCCACAACTAGCCGAAGACACTAAGTCCCACAATGTGATAGGTGGCAAGCCTATCGTCACCCGGGCACATTTCCAATCCCGACCAACATTTTTTTTATTAGAAAATTAGAAAAATCCAATTTTCTTTTTGTTGGTCGACTCGGGATTCGAACCCGGGAACTCATGCAGTCAAGTCCAACACTCGGACCGCTAGACCACAGAGGCGATGCTGTTTTAATGAAATTATATGAAGATAAGATAATAATGAAAAGGTACAATCAAAAATTTCAATAACAATTCTAAAATGAAATTATTGCATGTTGATATTCATATTATGAAATTTAATTTAATGAAATTTTGCACACCATATGTGGTAGAATATGTTAGGCCTTAATATATTTTGTAACAACATTTGTAACACTCATATTCTAATGCAAATAAAATATTTTAATTGATTGAAAAAAAATATTAAAATTTAATTTAGGATTAGGAATGGTTATTATTTATTTATTTAGCATGTTTTGTTTACATCCAGAAGAGGTCAGCTTAGAAAATGTTTATTTCATCAGGATTAATTTAATATGTTTTAAATAAGTTGTACCTCCGTTTTGTAGACCTAATAAACAAAAAAAAAAGATTCCTCTTTTACGTTTTCATCTTATCACGCTTGAATGGATTGACCAATTCTTATAATTTTTGTTATTGTAACAAGAAAAAAAAAGGCAGAATGGAAAATACAATGCTTTAATCCATAGAAACTGTTAGTAATGTCAAGCCATACTATTTATTTCGTCGGTTCGGTCGATCGTAATTAAGCCTGATTGTGCATCTTTGGTGTGAGTGACCCTTGTGTGTTTGGTGTGTATACCTTTATAATGTAAACGTTGTGTTACGTGTAACGTAAAATATGGTGCGTATTAAAACATACTTATTTTACGTGACCGTTTAAAACAGTAAGTTTTTTTTAAGATTAGTACCTACTTCCTGTACCGAACAACAGGTAGGTTTCTTTTCATCCAAGAGTTCGAAGAGGAAGGTACAGGTTTTCCTAAATTTTGCCTTATTAATTTTTATTTCATTACGCAATATCTGCTTTATGTATCTGATAACTGCAGCTAGCTGATCAGCCAATACGTATTGAAGCCCAAGTACTAATAATGTTCTGTAGGTAAACGTGCAACAGCAGCTGTAAGACTCAAGTAAAGTTTTGTTAAAATATTTGCTGTATTATTTAATTTTGATAATTTTAAACACGTGATAATTTAGCACACTGATAATGAGCCATTGGAGAATGCCAACGGTAACGAACCAAGTATGACGTGAAATGATTTTCATCTGATATTATTTTTGGGTCGTCGTGAAAATGTCAGCAATTAATCTTACCCTTTCACGAGTTGTTAGCGCCACTAAATAAATATTTCTCGACGGGCCTATGGTTCAGCCTCATTAATTGAAATCTGAAAATACAACAATTTATAATCTTCACTTTGTCAAGTAATTAGCGCAATATCGATAAAGCTCGGGTTCGATCCCGAGTCCTATAGCAATGTCTGTCATGATAAACTTGCTATAGGCCCTAACCACCTTATTCCAAAACGAGGTCTAAAAATTGTACCGAGTTTTGTACCAGGTTTAAACCGTGAACTATCACAAACGTTATTACAAAACGAGGTTTGACGTTTGTTCTTGGACTTTCTATGGTACTAAAGTTAAACCACTGCGGCCCCTACTTTAACTTCAGTACTAACTTCAAAACGTCAAATATGGCATCGCATTTGTTTCAAAATATTGAAATTTGATCATAATAGCAGAAATGTATCTATAAAATCGATTGATTTTATGGATTTCGAAGAGTTAGAAGAGTAGAAAATGTACTGGCAACATAATAGTCCCTGTACCCTTTGAATTAAGTGACAAAAAATTTTCGCTGTAAATCTAGATTTTTAAAAGATTTGCAAATAAGTTATAGTGTATAGTGTACAGTTATAGTTATAGAGTTATTGTGTGAGGATTTAGTTCACGACCCACGAGGATAAGCTTCGAGTCGTTGCAAGAGGTTTTCTCATTATGTAACTGGCCTCGTCATGTGGTAAGTGTGTAAACTTTGTAATCTATATTGTAAACGATGTTAACTTATTTCAATCCCTTCAGTGAGTACATACTTACTAAATTTTTTGTTTTATTTATAGATTCAAGACGATTCTGCTGCCTTACATGGTGTATCCCAGTCATGAGTCAGTTATAAGTAAAACATACCAGAACATAGCTGTGTTTTTAGCTTGTTTATCTCGTAGATTTATAAAGATTCCAGCTAGATCAGCAAGATTAGGCTATGACAAAATTTTCTCAGTATTGCACACTCTTATTAGAGTAATAAAAAAAGAGCTGATTGGGGTCAGCTAAATGTTAACTTGAAAGGATATCCATCAATTAATATGCAGGTAATTGTGTGAAATATAATTCAAACTATTAAGTCTTTAACCTATATTAATAGCCACAATTGTTTTGTTATTAATATTATTGGCAATAGGTTAATTACATTAATAATAAAATTCCGAATTCTAGTCAAAAATTTGCTTAGTGCTTACCTATCAAAAATCTTGTACTTCAGTGGAAAGAGCTGGATTATTTATTAAAATAACTCATATTGATTAGATGTTTCTAATGACATATTTGGATCTCAACTAGTGTCTTGCTTATTCTATGTAACCAATTAGTCCTAGCATATATCAGTATAGAGTGTAAGTTGTAGTGTGGCTGGTACAGTTACTAAATAAACTTATCCTACCAGCCTCAGACTGGCAACAAAGTATTAACTAATTCATTGTATATTGGTAGTATGTATTTTTTGCTATCAAGAAAGCCTTTACTTGTCTCTTATCCGATGGTCTAAAGAATTAAAACTTAAATTGTTATTAAAATACATTTTGTCAATTCTATGTTTTGTTATGTATAATACTATGTTGATAAAGTATGATTTATGATATAACTGTCAATATTTCAGCTAGTTTGTGATGCAGACCTTAAGATGCTGAACTATGTCATGTGTACCATGTCCTGGTAGTGTTTGTGATTCTAGAATCTTCGGGAAAAGTTGATTAAAACAAAGATTAAATTTGGTGCGTATTTAGGCTTAATATTAGGTGACAGTGGCTATCCCTGACCCCCAAATATAATCAGGACAACGGTACAACAGTAGCCACATTCAGAACCAAACTTGTATTGAAAGATGCTTCAATCTATGGAAGCAACATTTTTTTGATTGATTGATTTATTATTTTAATTTAATTAATCAATCAACAAATTAATATCCACAACTAGCCGAAAACACTAAGGTTTATTTTCATAAACCACTTATTTTAGAAACGACGCAACGCAAGTGATAATAGGGGTATAATCTGTGCAAGTGATTTTTGACTCGTTGTCAGACTACTTAGAGATACTACGAATTTCGCTGTGCTTCACAATAACAACCACAAAGTTTCTTTATGTAACTTGAGGGCCTATTCAGTAATATTGAATGTTTACATTTCGAAAATATTTATTAACACACCTATTGAATTACGCGCGCCGAGTACTTCTTTTCGTTGTACGCTAACTACATTAATTACTACTAGAACGTGACCATAAAAACGAAATTCATATATTAACAAAATGTTCAGATTTAATATATGTTTCGTAGCAAAATGGCATAATCCATTTCATTATCACTTTTATTGCTAAGAATCTAATTTTACATAAACATTTTTACATTTCTCGTCATCTAAGTTTGTGTTATAAGGAACGAGACATCAAACTAATCAAATGCGGAAAGAGTGAATAAATGGTTTTGCTTGGCACGGTACTAAGAGTGGTACTAACTCTGGTACAAGAGAGCCTTCGGTTGGTCTTCGTTTTGTAATAAGAATGACATTTAGTACGGTAGCAAACTTGGATACCGTAACAAACCTAGACTTTTTGGTCTTGGTTTAAACCTGGTACTAGAGCGTTTTTTTGGAATAAGGCGGTAAATGTGCATTTATAGTATCACACTTTTGACAGTTGCTGGCGTCGCAACTTTGCTATCAATTTAGATTTTTTTTAATTTATTTTTTTGTTTTACGTAATAGTTTACCGCAGTAAAACTTAAAAAAACGACTATGGGAGTCTTTATGAGAGTATTTAATTACCACGTCGTAATTTTTTTTTCATTGACAATGTCACTAACTTAGATGAATATTTAGTACAACAAAATCCACAATCCTAAGCAAAGTAAAACTTGTATCCATCCACCTCAAAATTGCGAGTGACCTTTTTTAATTAATAGAATAATTAAAATCGGTTCGATATAGGACGAGTATATTGTAACAAACGAAAAATTAAAACAAAAGAAACAGTCTCAATGAAAACCTCGCCTTTTTGAAGTATGTTAACAATAAACATATTTTTCTTAAGCATCAAAATATCGCTTTGCGTTGTACTTTTTTTTAAAAAAAAAGGACAATATGAATTTTCAAACCACGACCCTAACTAATGTTTGAGAATGTCAAGTTCAACTAGGGGGGCTACTTTCAGCTTTGACGAAGTAGTCCGTAATTGAACGAACGATTTTCGTAAATTTTGTTTGACGGTTTTTGAACAATCGAAAAATATTACGTTAAATTATAATGCTTTGGTATTATTCAAAACCTTTGGACTGTTTACAATTGTGATATTGTTTTCTTATAGTAAATGTTTCAATAGCTGGCCTTTGTAGTTTGTAGCTACACTGGTTGGTATTCAAAAAGAGAAATGTACTATTTTACATTACAAAGGCTTGAAATGTAGAACCAAAATTTATTCTTGACAGTCTGCCACAGTCTGCTTTAGAGTCTACTTGTATTCTGCTTCACAGTCTGCCACGGTCTGCTTCAGAATCTACTATGATCCTGGTGATAATTCTAATTCGATAAGTCGGCGGAACTCAAGAGAAGTACTACTACGAGTATGACTGCTGCTAGCTGACTGGTGCCTGCTGCTCGGAGGTGGGAGGACCCTAGACGGCGGTACCTGCCCCGCCGGTGTTTTACTCTGATCGTTTTCCCAGCTGCCTATTTCTGCTGCTACCCCAACCGCCGAGGCCTTCGTGTTCCGTCAACGAAATCCTGTAAGACCGTCGTATCACACGCCCCTTTTTTCTAATCCGGTAGAAACAAACTCTTGTGAAGTGCACAGACTTTTTATAGACCTTTATTTTAATAAAGTGTTATTTTGTTTATTTTCTGTTTCTTTATTTTTTTATACCAACAAGATTCCCTACCTGTCTGTTTGTTTGTTTATCTTCTGTTAACATAATGGTGTTTGGTAGTTAAGCCATTCTCACTACGTTACACCATCTTGCGAGATAGATTATAAAGAAACGGTACTTGTAATCTTTCTATGATATAATATTATGTTAAGCGTGCACCGGAAAACTGCTAAAAAATATCATAAAAAAGATTTCGTGAACTGTGAAGAATCGGGCAGATAACTAATCAAGTAATGAAGCCATTTCTGGCTGTTATAATTTGTTATTTTTTTTTGCCTCCACTACTAATATCAGATGCCGTGTGTTAAAATCTGTGTAAAAAAATTGTATAAGATTTTTTAGATTTGCGGTCTCTATTTCTTTTATAATTCTGGCTCTTGCCAACTTAGTAAAGACAATTTTTAGAAATCAATGTTTGATTGGTGCTCAACTTTAATTTTTGTACACGAAAATTTAATCGCAATAACAATTTTATTTACCAATATTCAGTTTATTTTTAATGGTAATATATCAAGTAACGAATAGCTAGAATTTTTTTATGATGTTGTAAAAACATAACTGCTGACTGTCAAAGTCTACGTGAAGGTACGAAATGACTGGATGTAATGTTGTATCTAGGATGAAACGTTATAAAGCTTCTAAGTAGTAGTTTTGTAAAAGGATTATCTACACGCCTGTATCTCCTAAGAGGTAGGCAACGGAAGAACCACCACGACTAGCCGAAAACACTGAGTCCCACAATATAGTTGGTGGCAAAGCCTATCGACGGGCACATATACAAATCCCGGGCAATATTTTGTTTTTATTAGCAAATTGATAAAACACACAAATAAATAGCATCAATCCTGGGGTCTCACGAAATCAAGTCCAGCAATCGAAACTTTATACTACAGAGGCGATTGTAAAAGCATCCTGCAACAAGATTGTACAAGGAGGTCATTATACAAAAAGTCGATGTAGTATTAAAACATTTCTGCTTTAAGGGCCTATGGTTACCACCTTTCTTTCATATCAACAGTTGTAGTCCATTCAAACGCTGAACGGGTGCAGAAAGTTGATTTATCTGGGCTCGACCTTGACAGTCTAATTAAGTTAGTAGTAACGGCTGCAGGTCCTGGTTCTGAACAGTAAGTAACAAACAAACACTTGTTTTCGCTCCCTTTTAGGCCTAGAAGAGCCTTCTCTGTAATCTACTTTATTGTTCGTTACTTGTACATAAAACTGAACCGCCAAAGTTACGAAAAAACAAAAAAGTCATTAAGAAAATTTAAAATACACCTAACCCCTTACCCTTACGGGGGTAGCAGCAAACCTGCTAACTAAAATTCAACAAAGGAAATAGGAGTGTAACAGCACGTAAAATGTTGTTTGGTGTTATGCGAAAATCGGTTTAGTATACTTTGCTTTCAATAAAATTGAGAACTTAGATATTGTAGGTGTTAGGTATTAAATGTCGACTGTTCTTTGACTTAATGAGTATTTTTTTCACAATGACCAGACGCTATTTTTTATATAAACGCTGCAAATGATAAATTACTTAAATTTCTCGTTAGTAAACATTTAAGGCAGTTCCATCCTACCATATGTGATGAAATACACTGCAGTCACATAATCAATAACGTTGAAACTAAAGTATTATAATAACAATACTAATTAATTACATGTTCATTAAAATGCCAACAATTTGAAATAAATTTTACAAATTATTACTAAAGTTACTAAATAAATAATTTTAATTTTTTTAATAGTTTTACCTTGCATGTTAAAATAACTGATTAAATCCATTTTCTCTAATGAGGTTCACAGTCAGTAAATCGTAAAATATCTCTTAACTATTTACAAAATGAAATTCAAGATGAACTAAACTAAAGTAGATAGCGAAATTCGGAACTAGTCTTGGAATGTGACATTCCTGACAGTCGTTTACTGGATTCAATCAAGGTTCAATAGTTTCATAGCCACAATAATATACGTTTAGTCCCCTTGATATTATGGAATGTATTACAGAGCGGCTCATGTCGGATGCCTGTCGTAAAACTTTACGAACTTGCGCCCTCTTCAGTTATCTGTTACAATCATCTCTGACACAGACGAGGTACCAACAGAGTAGACGATGTTTTGTAAATTAATTAAAACTTGATTGTACTTTAATTTAATAATAGCCACTGCAAGTAAAATAATTTAAATTGCTGGATGATTAAACTAGGGCAGCCAGTCTGAAGATGATGTAATACCAATTCAAGTGACAAGTGGTACTAAATCGCAATAGTCTGACTAGAGTCTGACTCCCTCGAATTGGTACCATCACTTTGTTTTTCTTGCCGACTTAACAAAAGTTCTAACCATTTTGGTTTTCCAATTTTGCGAGGGTTAGAAATGCACCACCAAAATTTGTAGATAACATGTTTGTCATACTACAAATAAAATGTTTTAAAGTTAGATACAGTTACAGTAAAAAAAAACAACAAAAAATATCAAACAAATCCACCCTTCCAATAATTTTGGCCTAAACTGTGTTTGTTGCAATCATTTCGTGAGTACGCCAGAATTTTGTTTTTGTTTACATAATATGATATACATATTTCTAACCTAATCAAACGATTTGACGACTATCATTTTAGCTTAAAATAACATTTGTAAGCCGACAGGCATTGCCCTGTCCTGACAATGACTATAAATTAAAATACAATCGATGACTTAGTAGATTTTATTGGATATCTTTAATCATCTCTTCATCTCTGTAGCTGTAATAATGTACAATAAATTGAAGGAAATCCTTTAATTTTGAAAAAAACTGAAACGCTCTTAATATAGAAAAATAAAAAAAAATAACTATCAATTTATAACCTTTTTACACACGACTTATATGGTCATAAATATCGTAGTATCCCTGTCTTGTTTGTGGTCACAAAAGCTTGTCGCGATAATCAAGATTAAAATAAATTGAATCTTTTTAATAAAATACTAATGACCATCAACACATACACCGCAAACACACAAGACTACACCAACAATCAAATTCCTAGATCTATATAAAAAATCCTATTGTTGTAATGTTAAGCGATGAAATAGAAAATCAAGTTATAAGTTAAGGCTATCTTGAATCATTGTACACATAATAATATTATTAACATTGATATATTATATCAATTTTAGAAAAAAAAGAGTGGCAAATGTACTATCATATTGCATTTCCTCTATCATGAGTAAGGCTTAATTAATATAGAAGGAAATTTTTGGGCAGTATAAATTTATATAGTGCCAGCTGTTGCCCGAGGCGTTGCTCGCGTGTCCCACATAAACATTTTGTCGGGATAAAAATAGTCCTGTGTATGTTCCAAATTCATTTCATTGGACGTCAACAAGTCGAGTGGGCCCGATGGTATCCCTCCAATTGTTCTCAAAGTGTGTGCTCCTGAGCTGGCACCGGTTTTAACGCAACTCTTCCGGCTCTCCTATTCATCAGGCATTGGAATTCATGGAAGACCGTTTTAGTACAGACTATCCCTAAAAAAGGTAACCGCTCGGATCCGTCCAATTACCGACCTATAGCTATAACTTCCTTGTTTTCCAAAGTTATGGAATCCATAACAAACTGCCAGCTCTTAAGGTACCTCTAGGAGCACCAGCTGTTAAATGATCGTTAGTACGGTTTCCCTCGTGGTCGTTCAGCTGGTGATCTTTTAGTTTACTTAACACACCGATAGGCGAAAGCAGTCGAAAGCAAAGGAGAAGCATTGGCTGTCAGTTTGGACATAGCGAAAGCCTTCGATCGGGTGTGGCACAAGGCGCTTCTATCGAAGCTTCCTTCTTACGGTCTTCCTGGGAAATTATGTACATGGGTCACTAGTTTTTTGACGGGGCGTAGCATCAAGGTCGTTGTCGACGCTGTGTGCTCGGAGTCCGAAACCTGTCAATGCTGGTGTTCTCCAAGGCTGTGTGATTTCTCCTACTTTGTTTCTTGTGCATATCAATGACATGTTGTAAATTAGTGACACTCATTGCTATGCAGACGACACTACTGGGGAAGCCTTATACTTTGGCCGACGTAATATATCGCGGGAACATAACATCGAGAGCCGGAACCAACTTGTGTCTAAAATTGACAATCTATTGTCTGAAATTTCGTTTTGGGGCCAGCAGAATCTGGTGCAATTTAACCCTAACAAGACACAAAATTGCACGTTTTCCGCTAAAAAGACTCCCTTTGTCGCATCTCCTCGACTTGAGAGCGTTTCCCTTTCTGCCACAGCCTGCATTGGTATACTCGGCGTTGACATTTCGAGTAATGTTCAATTTCGTGGTCATCTGGAGGAGAAGCCTAAAAATAGCCTCTAAAAAACTTGGTGTGCTCAGTAAAGCGAGACAGTATTTCAAGCCGGCCCATCGCTTACAACTATATAAAGCGCAAATTCGGCCTCATATGGAGTACTGTTCTCAACTCTGGGCAGGGGCTCTACAGTACCAGCTCATTCCGTTTGACCGCATTCAACATAGAGCAATTCGAATTGTCAATGACCGGGCAATTACCAATCGGCTTGATTCTTTAGCGTTGCGTAGAGATGTTGGGTCACTCAGTGTTCTCTACCGCATTTATCATGGGGAATGCTCTGAGGAGTTGATTGGTTTAATTCCAGCCACTGATTTCCACCTTCGGACATCGCGTTAGAGCTTAAGGTATCATGCCCATCATCTCAATGCGTGGCGGTCTACAACTGTGCGATTCCGAAGACATTTTTTACCCCGTATAACGCCTTTGTGGAATCAGTTACCGAGGGCGGTATTCCCAAACGATTATGACTTAGGAACCTTCAAGAAAACAGCGTACTCATTCCTTAAAGGTCGGCAACGCATCTATGATACTCCTGGTGTTGCGAATGTCCGTGGGCGGAGGTGATCACTTTCCATCAGGTGACCCACTTGCTCGTTTCCTCCTCTTCTATTAAAAAAAAATATAACGGAACCGTAAATTTTAGACTACTCAAATTAAGAACTAGTCCTCAGAGTAGTCCCACTTTTGTTTTTAGTAGGGATGAATCATCCATGATGTTTTTATCGTAGAATCTGTGGATCCTTACTACCAAGTATGTCGATTGAAATCAAAACCGGCAATCTGTATATGGATTCCATACCTCAAGTCAATTTAAGTGATACCTCTTAATATGGAAGGATTGGATGGGAAATTGCGTGAAACACTAAATATACTCGAGTATTTACTATGATTAGAAAATAGTGCGGGCGGGCGTGTGCATGTTTGTCAAAGAGGATATTAATTGTTTCACGTACTTCAGCTAGCTTGAAGGTCTAGGACCTGTCTATCCTCTAGCTGTATGTTAACTACGTGACCCTCGCGTTTACGCGTACCTGTAATCAGTGAACTGAAATGCCGAAACGAACCAAATCATTGAGAACATGCAAGTGACTGCTAATCAAGTGCTACAGAAGATCTCATTCGCGACGATCGTGATGCTTAGCGATTTTAACGTTGCCGAAACGAGAGATGACTTTATTTTTTGGCTATAATCGCACACAACTGGTTACTTTGACTGTGCGAGTTTCGGATGTATGGATCATACGCAATCACTGGCAGACATTTTGCTGACCTATAAGGTGTCTGTTGACACCTCTTCAGGATCTTAAGATCAATATTTAATCCGTAGTACATGGTCCATTACATCTCATGTACCGCTACAACCAACTAGCCGACAACGAGTATGACATGATAGGTCAGCAAATTAGGAAAGAATGCGGTCTTTTCATATTCTAATCGTTGTTATGGAATCAATAACAAACTGCCAGCTTTTAAGGTACCTAGAGCACCTGTTGTCAATTGGTTAACAGTGATTTTCGTCGTGGTCGCTCAGCTGGTGATCTTCTAGTTTGCTTGACTCACCTATGGTGATATGCAAATGAGAGCTAATGAGAAGCACTTTCTGTTATTTTAGACGAAGCGCAGGCCTGTACTGTACTCCTACTGAAGATTCCTTCCTACGGTCTTCATGCGAAATCATTCTACTAGTTTTTTGATAGAAAGCAGCATCGATTCGACGATACTTATTTGGAGTCCGAGCCTGTCAATGCTCGTATTCTTGGGGAATACCAGCATTGGTTGGCTTGGATTGAATTGACTTTGATTGCTTTGTGATTTCTGTCACACTATTCTGCATATCTATGACATGTCGCAAGTGAGTAACACTCGTTGTCATGCAAACGATACTATTGGATATGCCTTATACTTTAGCCGGCCTAAGGTTTCTCGGAAACATGCTACTAAGAGCTGGAACTAAATTGTAATTGAAGTCGAAAATCTTTTCTGAGAAATATTTTATTAGCACCAGCAAAATCTAGTGCATTTTAACCAAAAAATCTCCTTTATGTCCTTGATATTTTAATAGTTTACCTTGCTGCTGCAGCCTGTATGTGTATTTCCGGTAGTAACATTTCGACTCTATTATAATTTTAGAGGTGGGCATGTCTATGTCCCCCTCTAAAAAAAGTACGGACTCTTAATAACCAGATCAAACGCGATAGCAATGCCTTTACTTCATGCCAGCTTTTTAATTTAAAATTAAGTTTTGTATGACTTCGCCATTTTGAACGTTTGTAGGTAGTTTCCATATTATTACATTTATTTTGTGTTGTTCTAAAGTGTCTAAGGGGCCGTCCATGAATCACGTGAGACTAGAAAGGGGGGGGGGTAAGCCAAAAATCATGAAGTATCACGAGGGGAAAGGGAGGTTGTAGCAAGATATCACGTGTATTTATTTTATCATTGAAGGCGTAATCAAGTCGCGATTTCTAAACTGCAATTATCTACTTCTTAAGTGTTGAAGAAAGCCTGACTGATCTATATTTTTTTGTTTTTATTTTTCTTTGTTATCGCCTCCGTGGTCTAGTGGTCAGGTGTTGCACATGACATGACATGGGTTTGATTCCCGAGTCAGACACCAAAAATAAAATTGTTTTTATTTTTTTTATAACAAAAACTATTTTTCACCTTGCTTTTCTTTGCCAACTATCTTGTTGGTAGTGTATGGTAGATAGGAAAAAACTCGATCGTTAAAATTTTTGCTTTAATTAATTAGTGCTAACCTAGTAGTAAATATATTTAAACGAATTTATGTTAAAATATATAAATAACAAAAAATAAAAATCAATATATTTAATTAAGTTAGATATTTGCACACCACAATGGGGTAGAGTATGTTGGTATGAATAAGTATTCTGTAACAACTTTTAAACACACATATTCCGAAAATAAATAAATTTCATTACATTTCATTTCATTTCGTTGTAGATTTAGCGTCTTCGGCTAGTTCTGTCCGACATCTTCAGGGATACGGGCGTGGACATACTGACTCAAACCTACTGACTTTCATTTATTGTTTTTTGTTAGCCAATCAAAATCAACCTGAATTATTTAAGAGCAGTGAAACTGCAAAAGCCGACACAAGTTATTTCATTTACACGTCATGATTTGAAACAAAGATCAGGTTTATATATTCAGCTCATATATATTATATAATCGATTTCTCCATTTTTGCTGAACCTATTTTACAATTATTTTTTTTTATTTAAAAGAGCAAGCTTCCGGGACAGTCCTTTTACCAGTCCAGCTACCAAATCATGTCTGATTTTCTTCTTAGTCTACTTATAAGTAGAAAAATAACTTAAGATTATTTTAAAAAAAAGTAATAATTTATGCAATACTAGACTACACGGCAAATTTCGTTCACTTGACACTCCATAGACTCTGCCTACCATTCACTTACACTTGCACTTGACGTAAAGATTTGAGTGTATTTGTAAAATGACCTGTCCGTTCAAGTGTTTTCCTTTATTCTGGATTTCAAAGGATTGGTCACTTTTTACTGTATTTGTTGTGTATTATCTATGTCTATAATTTATAAACTACAAAATATTTATAACTTGGAAAAAAAAACGGAATCATCTACTTGTGCTACAAACCAAGTTTGAATCTATACTTGGATTTTTTCTCCTCTTAATCGTAAACCCCTAAAGTCAACGGTATAAAAATTATTGTATAAAATTAATCGAAACATAAAGTACCTGTCAGCTAAATTTCCTTACGATCGGTTATGTAGATTCGGCGTGTATCACGGCCACGATACAGACCGAAAGACATGTAGTTAAAAAGTTGTACTAATGCTAATAAACTGTCACTTTTTAGTCAGCATCTATTTCTTGTAAATATCTTTAATATAGCGAATTCATTCGTCTACACTTTTATTATAAGTACCTACCTATTGATTAAGTTTAACTCAAAACCACTAGTGGGATGTAGACAACGTTTTGGCGGGACCATCTTGAAGTCTTTCAAAAAATTAACCATCAAACCGGTTTTGTGGAGTCGCCCGCGTAGTCTATTTATTTAATATTTAACTCTCCAACGCTTGAAATTTTAAAATGATAAACGGCCTACGTCCTTACGTATTACACGATGACGTTCTGGAAAGAATAAATTTAGAAAGTAGTGCACTGAGCACAACCGTTCCATAAGGAGTCAACCACGCGCATACCACGCGTGTGTCGCGCGGTCTTTAAACTATAGTGTTAACGTAGTGATTATATTCTATTTGATAGTGTTGTTTTAAAATTGCGATATCTCCTAAGATATTCATTCAAATGAGTGATGTGAAATGCAATTTTGTTTTAAATTAAATACTAGTGATGTATGACGTTTTTTTTTGGATAAGGATTAACATCATGTTTATAAAATAAATTTCGCAAATAATGCATTATTTTGAAACAAATTTGGTTAGCATAAAAAAAGGTTATACTTAAAAGATAGAAATGTGCTGTCGCGGTCTTTTTTAGGACTTTTAAAGGTGAACAATTACTTGATTTTTACGAAACTTTCACCGTTAACGGAGCGTACGCTCTCAATAGGAAAAAAATCCCCGATTTTAAAACCTTTATCATTGGTGCTCCGCTCCTATTGATCTTAGCGTGATGATGTAAAGCCTATAGCCTTCTTCAATAAATGAACTTTCTAACACTGAAAGTTACCTGTAGTTCCTGAGATTAGCGCGTTCAAGCAAAAAAAAAAAAAACAAACAAACAAACTCTTCAGCTTCATAATATTAGGACAGATTAACAATAAAGAGCAGAGATTTGATTGTTTGCTTGTTTGTATTGAAAACGCACTGAAGCTACTACAGCTATTTAAAAAATTTTATTCCATTAGAAGCCCACTTCATAACGCGGCATTTTATCTTCATTCCTACGAAAAAACGGGTTGTAGGACACCGGGCAGTAAAAATTATCTTTCCGCACTTACTTATTTCACATAACTTCAAAACGGCTAAACCGATTTAGTTGAAATTTTTAACGGGTATTTCTCTAGTTTCCTTTATGATTTAAAAATATTATTGGACTTGCTATAGGTATAGGTACTCTATAATGTTAAAAGAAAAAAAAATACTGTTTGTGTGTTTCTTTGTATTTAATAGACTCCAAAACTACTGGACCAATTTGAAAAAAAAAATTCCGTTAGAAGCAGACGTTATTGATAAATATTGCAATTGGAAATCACATATTGACTCTCTCTATGTAATAAAATTGATAAGTTTGTATATGTATTGAAAAGAATAAGAGAAGTAGCAGACTTGAATGAGATTATCGTGGGTATGTTTCTTCTTTTTTGCAATATGGGTGAAAAAAAATTTTGAAATGCGATGTTTTAAATAAAAAAAATATCGGCTTAGAAATGGAAAACGGTTAATACACCTACAAAAAATATAGTTCGGTAAGTTGGTTAAAAAAATACAAGTGATGTTGGGTGGGGGAGGGGAGGGGGGGGGAGGTAACCTTAAACATCACGATGTATCACCAAGGGGGAGGGAGGGTCAAAAAATGCTAAAAATAACCTCACGTGATTAATGGACGGCCCTAATTACTTTTCTGTACTCTGTCACTTTTTGAAATGAAAAATCTCAAATATATCAGCCAGATCAATCTCTGGCTGTACCTTCTCTACGCAATAAGGGCTGAGATTTCAATAAACGACATCCGATCTACGATTGCACCAGTTGAGATGTTCAACATATAGTCGTTAACTGTGACAGACAGACGGTGTGTCAACTCTATACCTACTGTGTGAATGTGCGCTGTCGTCTACTTTTGTATTGTGCTCCTCTTCGTGCTGCGCTCCGTACTTTGCTCTGTGCTGCGCTCTGTGCTCCGTCGACCAGTCTTTGAGCCATCGACGTATCCCACGCCCATGTATTTTCCTTTTTTTTTAGCCGGCAGAAACTTTTATAGTGTACAGTGCACAGACCTTAATTGATACTTTTTAATTTTAAATGTAGTGTAACTTTGTTTAGATTTTTATTTAAAACTCGTCAAATCAACAGGATTCCCTACCAACAACCAAACTTAAGCAAGTTTGACTGTTTGTTTGTTCATTTTTCTGTTAACATATTGGTGGGTGGCAGTTAAGCCACCCCCACTACGTTGCAGGGTTAAATAAAATGCTGAGTTAGAGCTAAAATATTATGCATTGTTTGTCATGATCCGTCATCATCATCATTAACTATCTGACACAATTTATCAAAAACATGTGTTTTTCAGAATTCAACTGTTTTTTTTAAACAGCTAATATAATTTATTTAACTTATTTAAAAATAATATTGTCAGTATTTTCTAATGATAGATATAGTCAATAGGGCAACAGGAATTGGTAAAACGGTGGATAGAGATCCATCCATCCATCCGGGTGGAGGGCCGGGTTAGATGTTACCAGAGATTAGTAAATATAATAGATTGACAATGTCATAGATTAAAATCGTTCCCCTGAAATTCTGACTAAATCTAGATGGCGTTGTGCGATTGTCAGAAACTAGTAGTGTTTAGCTACTTCGCTTGCCATTTTCTGACAATCGCACAACGCCATCTAGATTATTCATATATATAACAGGTGAATAGAAGAGTTGACGAAATAACGCACAGAAATTCGCTAGATGGCGCATAATTAGGGTTGCAAGATTCATATTTTTCATTTTTTTCAAATTAGCTCTTTTATGTAGGAATGTTGCCTCTTTACACAAAAGATATTTTCGTATTCTAATTTAACGTCAGTATGGTTTAGTGGATAAATATGTTGCCTAATAACAAATTAACTAATAATTAAAAGCACAGGTTGCGAGACCCAGATTTTATTTGTTTCATTAACCTGCTTTATTTTGTTTTATAAATACTTAAGTCATTTCCGGGTCTGGGTGTTCATTAAATAATTTATTTTAACATTTATTTCTATGTATTATATATTTATTAATCTCTGACACAACACAAAAATAATATACACTTACCTAGGTAATTGCTTAATTTAGGGCAGAATTTTGCCAACATACCTATTAAGTTTTAACAATAAATAAATTAATGTCCTTGAACAAATTACACAAATTGATCTGACTCCAAAATAAGCAAATTCTATACTTGCGGGGTGTTAGACAAAGATACTCATACCAGAGACAATTAATAATATTTCCTTAGTCTCTGCTAAATACTAAGAAATATTATATAGATACCAATATAAATGTAATAAGCACCCAGACACCAAAAATACAGACTTACGTTTATCTCTTAGATGTTTGCCACCGTTAGGAATCGAACCCGAGCCTTGCGGTTAGTTAAATATAATAGTTTTTATTCATCACAACCTTCAATCTCGACATGGTGTACAGTTATAGCAGTCGCCTTAGTTTTAAAAGGTAAAGGTTCGAATCCCGGATCTTAAAATAGGTGTTTCTTTTTTAAAATTTTTACAAAAATCTAGTCCACCATCGATGGCTGTTTATTAAAATATTTTGGTAGGTACTAGTGGTAATTCAAAAGTTTTTTTTCTAAGGCAACATACAGTGAACAACCCATGTCTGTCTGTCTTAATGGTAAGAGACAACCGTGGCTTATGGAAACCATAGATGCTCAGGTGCGTCGCTGTCTTGCAGCCGGATGCTAGGCCTCTTGTTGGTAGGAGAAGGAGGAGAGCAATTGATAAGTTTTCAACCAAAACACATTTTTGTAATAGTATTTAATAGTACATTAATTATAAATATATATTATTAGAGATTAGAAAAATTGCATTGCAACTAGTATCATATACCTAGTTACCATGAATAACGTGGCGATCGCAGGTAGGTAGGTACATAAATTATATTAATAGCCAACTCTTCGCACTTTCTTCTTTGTGTTTAAGATTGTAAGCTCTAATCATAAGTAAATAGATTGCAATTTTGCGTAAGGTAACATACTCATTTATACCGGCTTAAATCAGAGACTACTCAGGGTCACAGCGTCGTAGCCTCAAATAAAAAATGAATCTAAAATGTAAGTAGTGAAAGTATAAAATCGCTTACATATAACCAATCGTCTCATGTTGAAGAGCGCCGAATGTACCTATTTTGATTAGGTCTTTGCGAACGGTCCTAACATGGAACAGCTTAATTGCGTTTCCTTAAAAAACGTAGGTACTGTGTTTGTATGTAGATTAAGACTAATTTGTTTTTTTTATGATAATGGAAGGCATACACGCAGACGGATTTCCTAATGGTTAGAAATACACGCCACATAGAGACACCAAAGGCGGTTATGACGCGTTGCCAACCTGAGGCCTGAATGTCGGTAACGAGCAAAAGTAAATTTTCCGACTACCTTAGGCCCCGAACCGGAACACGTTAAAAGCAAGCACTGACATTATGGCAGTGGAAGTTGAGCACAACCGTTCTGTAAGGAGTCGACCAAGCGTAGGTATACCTATCGGCTACTGTCGGCTATCACGAGTCTGGGCCCGCGGTCAGTAGACTAAAGTGTTATTTTAAAACTGCGATATCTCCTAAAACATTAATTTAAATCGCGTGATGTAAAGGGCAATTTTGTTTGAGGATTGATATCATGTTTATAAAAACACCCTCACAAATAATAAAAAAGGTTATAGTGAGCTAACCTTAAAAGATACAAATATGCTGCCGCGTACTTTTTAAATTTTTTAACGGGGAGGGTGGTTCTTCTGAAGACAAAAAAATAATGTCGCCTAAAGTAATTCAGTGATTGTAAAGTATTTCTGGTCCAATACCTATTATTTCTTTACATACCTATACATACTACTTTAAAAGCAAGCTAAATTATTATTTGGCTAAAGTAATAAATAAATAAGATTTCTAAATAAAACCAATTACAATTCCATTATTTTTCATGTCGTTATATGTAGTTTTCGACAATTTACTTAAAATATAAATGTATTATTCAATGCAGAAATTTTATTATGCTGGCTTGGGATTTATACTGAAATTATGTATCTTTGTGACTACTAAACATTAAGAAACTTACGATTACAAAAAACAAAAAATGTTTAAAAATGTACATAAAAGTAACGTCATTAGTCACCCACGTTCTTTTAAATCAAAATTAGTGAAGTGAAATGTTTCGCACGTTTTGTGACGTATATACAACCACCCGCAAGCCTGGCCTTCTACCGGCAGCCATAAAACAGGATACGCGTGTTGTATTTGGAACTGGCTAGTGTTGAATGGATTCTCTTAATTTTGTCACTTTAATCGTCATTGACGTTTTGATCTCTAATTTGCAATCTAGAAGGGTTCTGCGGTTACAATTTTCTAGTGACCTTAACTTCAATGTTTATATGAGTTCAGCACATATTCAAAATGTTTGTTCTTGAACATTTTCCAACATGTTTTTTACAAAAGTATCATTATTGATAACGTTATTGTCAGCAACAACAATGTTACAGACAATGACGCACGTTGCGAACAATGATTTATGTTAGGACGACAATGATCGTTGTTGAGAACAATGATTTTATGCGTTTTGGTTAATTGAAGATAAGATTCATGAGTTTTACCAGCAACAACTAAGGGCATACGATTTGCTGAATTTTTGGACAAGGAAGGATTCTGTACGATGAATTCCTTCTTCAGAAAAAAGCTGCATCGTAAATGGACCTGGAGTTGACTGTGGACCCATCCGGGCTGGATGGGTCAACAAAAAACGAGATACACTTCAGTTTGTCTGCCAGTAGCCACATATTCAATGATGCCTCTGTGAGCAATAGGCTGAAAACCTGCAGTTATCATCCGATGGTAAGAGGCACATTGAATTGACCCCCAACCCCAACCCACCCAAGTCGAATGCCAAAATCTCGAAAACTTTTAGCTCGAACTTCAAAATCGATTAGAAAGCTTGGCAGAATGCGAATTATCGGACGATTTGAACAATGGATTTGTGCGAGCTGTCTAAGAGGCCGAGTCAAAATTTATTAAGATCCGCAAGAAAAGAACTGGAAAGCTGTAAGACCTTACTTTCAAATTCATTGGCGATCGGGATAAAATGCGGTTGCGGTCTTCAGTTGACATGTAAAAGTGCAGGGAGTTAAACAGACAAGTCTCCAAGGCGTTGCGGAGAGACCTGCCCATGTCTCTCCTTTAACACCTCTCGTATTAAACAAGCTATCGAGCGTAATAAGGGCTCCAAGGTGTTCACTAGGGATTTGTCTGGTGGCCAGACCCAATTGATAAAACTGCAGGCCAAAAATGGCACCGTGATTTCATCTAAGGCTGAGATTGTGAGAGAAGTTGAAAAGTTCTATGAACAGCTGTCCAATTCAACACGACTCGTTGTTAGGTTGGCTAAAGACCCTCGAGTCAAACTCACCTGAGTCACTCGTAATTCCGTAAAGGCTTTAGCACCGTAGACCATATTCACACGCTGCGCCTGATTACACACAAGTCCGAGGAGCATAATTGTCCATTATGTCAAACGTTTGTGGACTACGAGAAAGCTTTCGATCCGTTGAGATGTGGTCGATGCTTCAGTCATTACAGCAGTGCAGCGTCGACTATCGATACATCGAATTGTTGGGGTGTTGTATGAAAAATCGTTCTGATTACAGCTCGAAACCGATCCAGTTGCAGAAAGGTGTGAGACAGGGAGACGTGATTTCTTCAAAACTGTTCAGTGCTGCACTGGAAGATGTCTTCAAGGTTTTGGACTGAAAAAGACTCGGCTCCAATCATCAAATATTAACGGCGAGTATATCAACTCACCGTCGATTCGCAGATGATATTGTGGTCATGGCGGAATCGCTGGAAGACTTGAGCAAGATGCTCGGTAACTTCGATGTAGTTTCCCGACAGGTGGGTCTTAAGATAAACTTAGACAAGACGAAAGTCATGTCCAACGTTCATGTTGCACCTATTCCATTTCAAGTTGGGCACTCAATTTTGAAATTGTTGATCAGTATGTATAACTAGATCAAGGTGTTCAGTTAGGTAAATTCAACTATAAGAAAGAGGTCAACCTCTAAACCAACTCGGATGGGCATCGTTCGGGAAGTTAATTGTTATCTTCTTGTCCAAATTACTACAGAGCCTAAAGTTAAAAGTCTTCGACTAGTGTGCATTACCAATGATGACATATGGATCTGAGGACATGAGACTTGGCTGTTAAGTGTGGGCCTCTTAAATAAGCTCAGAGCTGCTCAGCATGCTATGGAGAGAGCTATACTCAGTGTTTCTCTGCGAGATATGATCTGTAATTCGTTGATCCGCAAGAGAAGGGGAGTAACCGACATAGTCCTGAGAGTCAGCAACCTGAAATGGTAATGGGCAGGCCACATTGCTCGCAGAACCGACAACCGCTGGGGGAAGAAATGTTCTTGAGTGGTGGCCCCGCACCGGAGGACGTAGTGTTGGACGACCTCAAACCCGATAGACTGATGATCTGGTCAAATTCGAGGGGAGTCACTGCATATATGCGGCTGGTGAAACTGACTTGTGGCAGAGGTTTGCACCGGAGAAAATGATTGCCTCCGGTATTTTTGCTCCGGTTCTTACGAATAACCGGAGATACTCCGGAAATTTCACCATTTGTCTGTAATGCGTCGCGTGATCAGCTAGAGCTCGCTAAATAAGCAGCTCACGTCACAAAATTTTAACGTCAGTCAATTTTCT
Source organism: Calephelis virginiensis (assembly GCA_002245475.1). Lineage (NCBI taxonomy): Eukaryota > Metazoa > Arthropoda > Insecta > Lepidoptera > Riodinidae > Calephelis > Calephelis virginiensis. The sequence goes on from NJDC01003824.1 coordinate 179,281, forward strand.
ATAATAATTATGATATACCCTATTTTAGGTTTTCAGGCGACTCGTCAGGGATCAATTAAATTTCTATAAAAAGCAATCGATTTCTGTTATTAGAAGTAATTAAAACAAAATCTCAAAAATTTAAGTTATAAATTTGAAACATTAAAATATATATTATACAGACACACACACTCACAAAATTAATGGTTATTATAAGTAGGTATAATATCTATACCTACATAATCTTACATATTAAATTCCCGTGTCACAATGTTAGTGACCGTACTCCTCCGAAACGGCTTGACCGATTCTCATGGCGAGGATGCTAGATCGAATTTAATTAAATTCGCCATGCACAGGTTTATGGTACAGTAAGTATCTAATTAAAGACAAGTTCAAATAAGGTCATCTATTTTTGTTTAAATCGACCTCCAATTGACCACAATGAGGGTCGAAAGTTTAAGTAGGTAGGTATGAAAATCATATTCAACCAATAATACCTACTTACCTATAAACCAATAAAATCACGGGTAAACAGCTATCTGCTAGTTAATAACAAATTAATCAGATATGGCGTTGACGTTGGCTACACGAGGTCCTGAGTTAAATTCCCGGGTCAACAAACACAAAAATGTGATACGTATTTCAATTTTTTCAAGAAACGTTGCCCGAGATTAGATAAATGCCTGATACCAGTAGGGTTACTCTCAAAGCTCGTTTCATGCATTACCTATTAGAAATTGGAATCGAATAGGTATGTCATTTTAGGTAATCTTGAACACAATGGTGGCGAATTATTACCATTTAGTTAATAGTAAATTATTTTATCATACCTATTCATTGAATTAATTTGTAACTAAATGTTAATTATTCGCTAATTCTGTGTTCAAAAGTACCTAAAGTGACATATTCGATTCCAATTTCCAATTCGCATGATATCGAGATTGAAGAGCCGCCGCAGATTTCCAATTCGCATGATATCGAGACTGAAGAGCCGCCGAAGATTTCCAATTTGCATTATATCGAGATTGAACCCTACTGATTGCCAATAAATTAACCACCTATTACTCGTAAATTGTGGAGCTAGGTACATTACTTTCGAGCTAATCCTGCGCACCCTGGTTGCCCCTGCCTCGCACTGTGAGTGTGGTTATTTTTGTCTGTGGTCTAGCGGTCTAGGTATTGGAGTTGACTTCATGAGATCCCGGGTTCGATTCCCAGATCAGTCAACATAAAGAAAAAGTGGTTTTTCCAAGTTTATAATAAAAAAAATGTTGCTCGGGTTTAAATATGTGCCAGGTTGGCGATAGGCTTGCCACCTATCACATTGTGGGACTGAGTGTTTTCGGCTAGTCGAGGGTGACCTGGTTATGCCTCTGCCTGCCTTTTTAGGGATATGGGCGTAAAGATACTTACATTATAATATGTATATAGGCAGATATTGGTACCGCCATGTTAGCTGAAGGGTTAGCATACACGCATAAAGCTGCTGACCACCTATGAGGCCCGGGTTCGAATCCCAACGGGGCATATAACCGTAGTTTTTTTCACAACTTTTTTTATCTATTTTATGTATTACTAGATACTAAAAATTAATTATTTATTTTAAAAAATATTTTGTTTAAAAAAGTTTAAAAGATATATTGTTTTAATATTATTATAAATCTATATATTCTCATTTCGCGTGCTCATTGCATCACTAAACAATTCCTCAATCCATATAAACTGTTAAAAACTATTAAAGTCAAGCAATATAAAGTTCGCCGGATCGGCTAGTTCACAATAAAAATTAAGGAATAGCGTAAAATATGAAAGGTTACTTCAGAATGACTGGGAACAGCGCCATCTAATACATTTACATTGCTATTACACGGATGTAAGGTTCAGATTAGACGTATAATTGTAAAAAAAGTCGTTATAAGAAAATTCGATGCCCACAGCGACATATGCTGTCTTAGAACGGAGTTATCAATTGAATTACACAATGACATAGGACATTGAAGGTCTATTATATATATTAGCTTTTATGTTACACAGCGCTGTACCACCAGAAGTTTTAATCATAATGACCCACTTAACCTATCTCACTACTTATAAGCAGACTGACAAGAAGGCAGGTGGTCTATGCTACACAGATGATCCAGACTACCACAAAAGAAAATCGTTCGATTTGAATGAATGTCTTAGGAGATATCGCAGTTTTAAAATAACACTATAGTCTACCGACAGCACGACCCAGACGCTCAATTATCAATGCTCAATGAATTACTTGTTAAAGTTATTCTTTCCAGAATATTATCGTATAACAATTTTCAGTAATATAAATAAAATATATATAGTAAAATAAAAAAAAAAACTGTCATTACATACATACGTATTCATTTTCTCCATGTTATAAAAAATGTTTTTCCATAGTTATAGTGCGCCTAGTATCCATTTTCGTAAACACATTTCGTGCTTGAACAAGTATATTCTGATAGTACTAAATTTTTTTTCATATCAGTGGCTAAAATTAAAAATCAAGTGTAATTTAAGTGTTGGTGAATATTTTAATAATGTTTATTTGAGGGTAGAAACCAAAACTTTTAAAAATCATTCCATCTCAAATCTATTTACAAATAACTATAGTATAATAAACTTTTTCAACAACAACTGTGCGTTCCTGTGTTAATCAACGGTCTAACGTCTAAGGTTCCCGAGTTCGAAACCATTAATCGAAATATAAAAATATTGCTTTTTTTAATATTATTTGAGAACACTAGCTGTAACATTACACTGGGCACAGAAAAATAAATTATAATGAATAGTCCCAATTCAAGTTTTATCACTCAACGGAGGAAGCCAATATCTAAATCATTGTTGGATTTATCGAACATTAGCAACCATAACAGTAATGGATCATGTTATAGTACAAATTTGTCAATACAAAGTTTACCGAATATTTCTAACACTAAAATAGTATCAGAGCATGAATTATAAATAGAACAATTAAATTTAGAACTTAAAAGCACCCATGCATAAATTGAACAGTTAAATCTTGAAAATAATTTGTTAAAGAAATCTTTACAAAACTATGAAACAACAATTTAAATATATAAGAAAATAGGAGTATCCGAGACGGCAGTCAAAAACATAACGACTCCTGCTGTGAAAAAAATTAAATCAATATTTATGAAGTATGACAATCCTGACATTGAAGCTCAGAGTATAATTAAAATTTCAGATGATAAAGATAATATTGATGATGAAACATGAATAAAAAACCTAGATTTGGAAAATGGTTCTAAAATAACACAACGAAATCTAAGTATTAAAAAGCATGCCAAAATCGAGTGAGCAAACAAAAACACAAGATTGTGAAGGATCATGACAATTCTACTCAGACAGAAATAAGTACAAATAATGAATTAATTAACACAAAACCTATTGATGCAGATAAAAAATATACAAAAAAAATAATTTTAGGAGGCCAACATATTGTGGGTCTGTCTTCAATGATGACCAATATGTTTAAAGTTCAATGGAACAACAAATACAAAATTATAGGTTCTGTCAAGACATGCGAAATCATGGTATATTCTGACTGAAGCTAATAATCTAACAAAGTTAAATGGTAAGGATCGAGTTATATTATTATTATCCGATGCTTAGATCAAACGACACAAACCCATATGAAATTATGAGTGAATTATGTGTAACTTTAAGTAAACTGCAAAATACTCGAGTGTTTGTTCTACCTGTATTAAACAATATAGCATTAAATGAAAACGTATTAAATAATCAAATACAATCGATTTCAAAATTATATGACAATTACATATTTATGTCAAATTATATGATTAATTTAGCTAACCCACAATCAAAACAAGTTATAGTGAACAATTATTACATGAAATCATGAAATTAGCAAAATATATTATAATGATACATATTTAACGAATGTGAGTAAATGTTTTAAACTAAATAATAATGCTACCTATACAAAAATAATAAAGGCCACTAAATATAAAAAAGGTACAATTCTCTATTATTTTAACATTAAAATGATAGTAAAAACAATAAAATTAACGATGATTTCCAAGTGAAATGCAAAAAAGGTACTATTCCCTACTATTTTAAAAGTGTACATCCTAAATTCATTCTTACTGAGAAAAATAAATATTCTCCAAAAGAAAAAGAAACTTTTTTTCGTTAAGAAATTAATAATATTGTACCAGAATATTGCTGGAGCTATAGGAAAAAGTGAGCAATTGTATCCGTCTTACTAAAATTAAATTTAGAAAAAACATATAAAAATAGAATTGGTATAATTTGCTTGACAGAAACATTTTTGAAAAAAGGTTTAGAGTCGCAACTTAAAATACCTGGATATAAAATTGCATCTTCATTTTGACGAGATAAAAAAAAGAGGTAGCAGTTGCATATTAATAAGGGATTATATACAGGCAAAAAAGTTGGAACACTTAACCCTAGAAGGCCCCTAGTACCACATGTGGGACAACCACTTTTATCGTTCTTCCAGCAACAAAAAACGAGCAGTGACGTCTACTGTCGTCTCCATAACGACCTATTGATATTGAGCAACTAAATAATACAAAGCATTGCGCATAGATGTCATTAATTTTTTTCTTTTTATGGAGTTTAGCGAGAAATTTGAGTTTGAGTTAAACGTTTGCGGTTTGCGTGATTTCAAAACTTCATAAAAAATAATAATTGGTAGTTTTCAGTAAGAAAAAAATACAGGGGGAAATAAAGAAGTGTATATTTTGCAGAGGTAAGTTATTTTTTTCTGATATTGTAGTAATTGTACCAGCAATTTACATTTTTATCTGTGTTCCACATACGGCACGTCGAGCTTTCGTGCTCGTTTTTACTATTTTATACTTATGCCAACTTTTGCAATGAATACTTTTATCTTTTTCAGATTATGTCGCGTAAAATATTGCGTACTGAAGAAGTAGAAGAATTCTTAAATATCCCTGAGTGAAGATGAGGAGGACTTTTCTGAGGCTGGAAGTGATGATGCCGTCGAAAAAAATCAGTCAATCCAAAATGATTTTGTCTGAATTACTTAGAGACGGCTAAACTTAATTATCGCCGCGAACACAACGACCTTCGTCTGCCGCCAACGAGGATGTTCATGTAATGAACGTTAAACAAGACCCGCAGAGTAGCACATCAGGGATAACTACAGGTACCATTAGACAATCACAGGCACCTAGGCAATCAACAACAAGAACACCTAAAAGCTTTTTTTAGGTGTTTTTAGGTGTTTTTAATTTCGGTTAAATATTTAAGAAAAAGAAATAATGAAGCACTGATTACATTTTGGTTTACAAGTTTATTCTTTTCACAAAACATATTATGTTTTAAAATATAGATGTAAGCTATTGAATGTAGGCAGCAGAACATGTTGGAAACTTTTTTATAATGTTTGTCTGTGTCAGTGTGCCTGTCGCGGTCCGGTACCCCGGTCGCGGCTCACTCCATTTTTTTTTTAAATCGAACATGGCAAAATTTGGCTGGCGGGTACTCTATAATCCGATAAATGTTAAAGGCTGCTTTACATTTTGATACCTCGACGTTGCTCCGTGGGAGAGTGAATAAAAGCCAAATTACAAACTTATCTATAATTTATTAACACGTTGTCTGATTTCATTAATTTTTTTGTTAGGATTTACTTTACAAATTAACCTGCAAGTTATTGAGCTGGCTGTTGGATTTATCAGAGGACGATCAACTTTTTTTTTCTTTAATTACCAGAAACCCTGCGCATATACTGATACATTCATCACAATACTGCCTGTCTCCGTCGGAAATCATACCCGTGCCTAGTGAGCCCGCGATGAAGTATAATCATTAGCGTATTGTAATTCCTCGACTCAAGAACCATTCTAACACAACATCACTACATAATTGTAGGATGTGAAATTAACACAAAGTTGTTATATAAAAAACCAATTTGTAATATTCATCTTTGTTCTATTTGACCAGTCATTTGTCGCTTCATTAGTCATTGATAGATCATTGCTATGACTATAATTGAAGGTGTAAGGGATAATTATACGTAATTATTACCGAAGACCTGTTATTACCAGTATTGCACGGAAATACATTTTGCAACACTAATAATAGTTCATTTATAACACCTTTATTATTATGTTCCTAGGAGTTCAAATATTTACCCAGGTAGACATTATAAAACGGTATTCCTGTATATTTTTAAAACTTGAAACACCTTCAAAATAAGTTGTTATGACACAATATTATGTTACAAACATTGTTTTCACTTGCTTTTGAATTTAGCTTGAGGATTTAAAATTTGGACAGAAACGAGTCTTATGTCATAGATTATATTGTGAAATTGGATAAAATATGGCTTTCTTGTTAAAACCAGAATACTTAGAAAAAATGTTATATTCAAACGTTATATTAATATTACATAAACATCCCTGAGGTTTAGCGGTCCTGTATTTAACATGACCTCATGAGGCCCAAGCTTCGATCTCTGGGTCGGGTTACCAAAAGAAAACGTGTTTTTTTTCAAGTTTCTATTAGAAACAACGCTGTTCAGGTTTGGCTTACCATCTATAATATTGTGGAGCTTAGTCTTCAACTCGTGAGTGTGCTGGTTGTATCTTTGATAACCTCTTAGGAGATAACGGCGTGAAAATACTTTGATTTTTTAATAGTTTGTAAGTAATCAGTTCACTACTAGCCGACAGTATTATTAATTCTTATTTTACATATACAATTATACACTTTTATGTCGTGCATCTATCTGAAGCTCTCTGACTGAGATCTGGCTCGAAACACTAAAACATTCCTTATTATGGGAAATAAAGCATATGTCAAAGGAGTCTATCGATGTTAATATTATAATTATAATAATGTTTGGTCCTTACATACGAAATTTGCGTTTTGTGTGGGAGGAACCGAAAGTTGATTTTATTAGTATATACTTAATCTTTATTTAATTTTTAATCCTTGTATTTGAAAAATTGAAAAAAGACATTCGTATATGTTTTACCTAATACATAATTGTTTTTTAATATTTTTATTTTTATTTTTCATTCACAAATGTTTTCTAGCTCAAAACACAAGGATGTCATTTTACTCAAGTACTGACTTTAAAAAAGACATTTGGAAATTGTAAAAAATATTGTTAATTTCGAATATTCCTATTGATATCATACAATTGTTTCTTGATTATCTTTTAATATGTTTTGCAAAATAGCAATGATTTACGTGATGGCATAATGACTGGACCGATGATTGCCTGTCATAAAGGCCAACCTACACATTCATCCGCCGCTAGTGTTGGACTCTACCCTACCGTGAAGCATGTGGATTCATGTGAGCCCAAACGTGTTTGAAACGTACGATTCTTATACATAGAAATACTTAAATAGATACCAGAATAAATTTAATAAACAACCAGACCCGGAAATACAGACATCTAAATGTTCATCACACAAATTCCTGCCCCCGTCGGGAATCGAACCCCAGCCTCGCGGTTAGTTGATGTAGTTAGGCGTGTACGTTAGCCACGAAACTATCTACTCGACTTGAGGATCGAGATCCAACCCAGTGTTCTTAAGTTTAACTTAAAAATCTACCTCTATATAAAGATACTAAGTCCCACAATATGATAGGTGGCAAGCCTATCGCAAACCGGGCTCATATCCAATCCTGAGCAACGTTTTTTTATTAGAAAATTGGAAAACCCAATTTTCTTTTTGTTGTTCGACCCGGAATTCGAACCCGGGACCTCATGCAGTCAAGTCCAACAACCAAACCGGTAGACCACAGACCGTTAAATAATTAATATAGCGTATCAGGGCCTATTCTTAGCGCTTACTCTATCTTAGTATTTATTACTCTAAGGTGGATTCTATTTACAATCTGCATGCTTTTAAATACGAATGTTGGTAGTTTAACTAATGCCTGGGCGTGAACTAATGCATCTATTACTTGAATGTCATTTAGCTCGAGATCCGTAAGAAGCCGGACATAGACATTTTATGTTTTAAAATGACGAAGACCTTTGTGTTTTCGAGCACAGGCTCCTTTTAGGGATACTATGAAGTACGGAATAAAAGTGTATATTTGGAAAATAAATTAATGTGGAGCGTATTTAAAAAAATATCTGAGTCTTATAATTTAAAATAACTTGTAACCCCTAGAACCTACTTATTTACACTTTTTCTGCCAGACGAACAACAATTATCAAAATTTTAAACCAACATCATACTTTGTACCTGAGTTGAATTTAAATTCTAGCATAATTTTAGCACACATAAAATAGTGAATGTCTGGCCATCAACTGATATCAAGGGATCTCACTCTAATTGTTCTCCGCCTGTAGAACCTTGGCACGCCTCGACACGTCGGAACTGCTGCATATTGACGTGTTATTGCTACATATTTTCTGTAATTTTTGCATGTTTTTGTTCTTTTTTAACCGATTACAAAAGTTGTTATCAATTCGACTGTATGTTTTATGAGTGGGTTTGCTACGCGGCCACTCGGCTGTCAACAAATTTAGTTTAATGGTTATTTTTTGAAAAGGCAGAAAACTCTGCGGTGGTCTCGTGCAATTTTTTTCATGGTCCGATAAATGGTTGTCGAATTTTAGTTAATAATGCATTAATTTTAACGAAAACTGATAATGATGTCATCAACATAAACGAATATGTGAATTCACGTAGGATCATCTCGGAGTCAAAAGAGCTCTATAGTTTGAAAAAAAAAGATATCAAATTAGATCGTGACGTTGTAATGAAATGATACGGGTTGGGTTTAAGCAATTTTCCTGTGCTTTTATTTGTTTTTAATGTTTATAAATATCATAGTTTGTGATGTCAATATCAACAGCTCTACAATAGCGAACTACAGTAGTGAAATAAATATATGAAACAATGGAAATGAAAAACACCGCTACCTACGTTGATCATACTTGCACATGTCGGAACTTCTATTGTTGACTGGCGCGGGCTCAATTTATATCAACAGTAAATGTTTTACATTCCTAAATGACATAAAAAAATATCCCAGGATGCTTAAGGAAAGAAACAGAAATACTTTTTAAAAACGAAAGTTACGTTCGCTTTAAATTTCCTCTTTAGCAAAGATGAACTTATTTACCAAATATATATATGAGTCTATTATTTACTCATGCTATTGTGCTATTGCACATGTTACATAGAATTGTGTAGCTTTCAAACACCTGTAGAAATAAACAAGAAAATCAAGTGAATCGTATTGTATATATTGTATTGATATTTAGTAGCTCAACAACCGCCACCATCCAAAAAGTAACGTCTTGTCTAAGGTGAACTTTTTTTCTGCCACCGGTAAAGTGATTTCTGAATATTTTAAATAACATTAAAAAAAAACTAGTCTCAGTTACATTTAGATAAAAGCGCGGATCTCTTCAAATTGAACAGCCCGTTAAAGAACAGATTAAAAATTCAATCCTTAAGTGCAACTTCACCCCAAAAGAGTAAGTCAGGTGTTAAATTAGGGAAAGAGCCTGCATTTGTCGGGTCCAATTAACGAGTTAATGTGGTCGCTTTCGCGTGAACACGTGGATTAGAGCACCTTTGAAGATGTAGCCGGTTAGTTAGTTTCCTATTAATTGTTTTACTGAAAAGGGGTTTTTGAGCGCAAACCTGCCCACGTTTTTTAAATTACTTTTAAAATTATAAAAATACGCACTTTTCTTAATTACATAAAAAAAATAGTTTGAGTGATGTGGAACACAATGGAGACTTTACGTGTTTTAGTTTCTCTATTGTTGCAGTTTTTTTGTTGAATTTAAAATGTCCAAAATAATATTAAAATATAGAAAAAGCGGCCATGTGCAAGTCGGACTTGCCTATAAAGGTTTTTTATAACTATATAGTTTTACGCAGTAAAACAGCATACAACCGAAATCTGTTACATTAAAAAGTCATCTTCGTATACAATAATTGAGTTGTTTCCTCGATTTTTTTTTTATGTTATAGGAAGGCAAACAAGCAGGCGGAATTCCTGATGGTAAGAAATTCACGCCGTCTAGAGACACTAAAGACACCAAAATGGTGCGTTGCCAACCTGAGGCGGCGATGTTAGGCCACGAGCAAAAGTAAGTTTACCGGCTACTTTACCCTCCGAACCGGAACACGAGATGACGTTATGGCGGCAGGAATAGGTTAGGTTATAGGCAGTGGTACCAATCCGAGCGAGTCGCTGCCAAACTCTACCACCTATTCGGATATCACGGTGTTAGTGATGGTAAACTTTTAACTTTTAACTGGGATCTCATCACCAGGTCTAGACAAGTTCCGTCACATAACGTCATTGTTAAATAATAATCACCTGTTTGTTTTTAGAATTATCATTTATTTATAAAAATTAACTGAATAAAACAAGCCTTCGATCAACGCAGCCCTTCGTCTATAGCAGCACGCACAAGGTAACTCCAAATTGAGATGAGGTTTTGAGCAGGCTTTCTGATATGACATATTCAAGTTGAAGTATTTTTTTTTCATTGTCTAAAAATTATTTAATCACAAATGATATTTTGTGCATTTTATTTATTTTCATGTATTAAGAGTACCATCGTGCAACGTTTCTTTGATTACATCTCCAGAACATTTGGTTGTCTGGAAGAGATCCTTGCTTCAGTGATAAGGCCGCTTTTATGTATCATTTAGTTTTTAAATTTAATATTTACTAGTATACACTAGTATTTCTTTTTATGTATTTCGGTGCACACTCAATAACTATTCTATTCTATTCTGCTCTGTTATGATCTATTCTGCTCTGCTTTGCTCTGTTCTCTTTTCTTCTCTTCTCTTCTCTTCTCTTCTCTTCTGCTCCATTCTGCTCTCTTCTATTCTCTCTGTTCTGCTCTCTTCCCTTCTGTCTGTTCTGTTCTATTCTATTCTATTCTATTCTATTCTATTCTATTCTATTCTATTCTATTCTATTCTATTCTATTCTATTCTATTCTATTCTATTCTATTCTATTCTATCCTATCCTACTCTACTCTACTCTACCTTACTCTACTCTACCTTACTCTACTCTATTCTATTCTATTTTATTCATTCTTGGTAAAATAGTATTGGTTCAGTAAATTAGTATTAATAGTAATATTTTATATACCATATCATATATTGAAATAGTATTGCCATAAACAACTAACAAAAAGAAATGAAATTTTGCACTGAATTCAAAATATATAGCTTGGCCGTTTTGCTACAGTCTCACTAAGTAAGTTGAAAAATGTGTTCACTGATCATTATTCTTTATAACGCTATTATATAAACTAGTGGTCGACCGTTGGTCGAAATTCGACCATGACAAATTTTATTGATAAGAGTGCCATCTTAATTTCTCAAAACCAACTACTTTGTTTCCAAACTTTTTAGTGCACCATTTGTGATCTTTTATCGTTATCATCAATATATTTGTTTGTGTATATCAAATGCATGGTAGTGTGGCTAATGTTTTATTTATTGATTTAATGTACTTTATAAGCATTATTATTGAAAAGTATTAGCGTTTTGCACTTCACCTACACATAAACCAAAAATTTGTGCCAAATTTTATGCTCCTGCGTCCGCGCAATCTTCGTTAAAAGGGGTCCAAAGTTTTGGCATCACGTATTAATATGTAGATTATTATAGTGTTTCATGCCATACCGTAGTGTATTATACCATAGTGGCGAAACGGATAAGTCACGTATTCTGATATTTTGAAGTTAAAGCATGAAAACTTGGAGTGTTTGGACTGGGAAACTGAGCATGATACATGATTTCTGACAACTTTTACACAGTGGGAGCCGTACGAGACCATACGGTCTTCTTGACAAGATTTTACATAAAAAAAAATTTAATGGGATAAATGTATCCTAGAAACCGCTTTTCGATTTTTATACAACAACAGCATAAAGAAATCAAGGGAGGTACTTCTCATATATAGAACGAACTAATTGATTTTATTAAACATGTACATACATGCTAGATGTATACTCTTTGTCTTCGAAATTTATATTGATGTTTCTAAACCCGTTTTTCTCATTTTAATACTGTGATAAATATATACATAAAGAGAATAAACGTGTACCTCTAACTACCTTTTTTACCTCTTACTTCTTTTTATACGATAGGACAGCGAACGAGCACACGGATCTCCTGATGATAAGAGACAAAAATAATTCATACATACTACTGATGTTACAGGTGCGTTTCGTTCCTGTAGCCGGGACATTAGTTCTCATGTGCTGGTCTGCCTGCTCCCTCCGGATCGAAAGTGTCATAATGAATAGGTAAGGTTGTGGATCCCTGTCCAGGCAAGTTGGTGCAAAGTACTTTATCAGTTGTGTTTGTTAGCAATGACAGTGTAACCTCTTACGAGCGTCTGGCTGGGAGGCAGCTGGGAAAACAACGGGAGAAACTTCATTATCAAGTGAACAATTCAAAAATATACGCATGTTGTCGATTTTAAAAAAACTTTTAACGGAAATTAGTTTAAACAACATAAATAATATTTTGTTTGTTTTGTTAGTGTAGGTGAAAAATTATAATATCATACTAGCTGTTGCCTGCGGCTTCGCCTGCGTTTTCACAGGAACAGGAACATAAGCGAACAATTGGGATAACTATCCTATCGAGTAAGTTAGACCAAAATACCAAATATGTGAAATTTAATTGAAATCGTTTCAGTAAGTTTGAAGTTTACTGGTAACATACATCGCGACACAAGATTTATATATTATAAATGTCGGAGCGAAAACACATCCTATCTACTGGCAGATACATGAGCCGCCGGGATGGTAGCCCGAGAACGTACAACTTGTGGGCGTTTGCCCAATAAAGAACTTGGAAATATCAGAACAAAGTCGTAACACGTGATTTTTCGATCCTGATGTCCACACTCTATCATTCAGTACTCTCGCACTAACAAGTAGCGTATGCCTATCCGTTGCCAACCAAACCATCGTGAACAAAGGAATAAGCATTCCACTATGACAATAAAAGTAAACCCCCGAAGGGGAAGGGGAGCTCCACCCCGCTCTTCCCGCCTGAGTGCCAACCAAATAATGCACCCCACGAATGACCCACAACCCGGGCCCTAGATCGTAATTGATAAACTAATTTGTAAGAAAGTTTAAAAAAAGTTCTAAACTTTTTTAGTGCCCATCTTACCGGCCACAACTAATACTCGAGTGCTTATACTCCCTCTACTCATACTCACAACTCATGTCTATTAGACATCAAAGCAAAAGTAAACTTTCACAATATCATAATACAAAACTACACAGTAACCCTAAGTTGCATATTCAAGACTCTTTCACTTCCAAATCACTCCTGACTTCATACTTTCTCATAAAATAACAGTAACCAGAACTGCCTGCATCCCACGAGCTCACATACCATTTTTTATACCAGACAGATTTATCTTATTACACATCAATCATCAGTATCTCCACTCTATAGCATTCTAATTACGTCACAATCACCAACACTCAGAAATAACTTTCATAACGTACCATGTCAGGACCCTTCAACCAAATTAACCACATCAATGCCAAATTTGATATTTATTGTAATTGTAATACACACTATAACTTGTATGGCAAACAGCAAGTAGCATTTTTTTGATAATTAAAATTATTTACGGTATTAAATTTTTGCTCACTGTTTTTAACCTGAGTGAATAGTTAATTAACCTATGTTCGTTAGCGCACTATACAACAATTAAATTACAATCTTATCAAACAATGAATCAAGTCTTTATCGTGAACAGCATTCCGTCACCTGACCAACTTCGGTTCGTTACTATTACCTAAATCGAGCAATAATAACACATGCCACCTCCATCAAGTGACGATAACCTTGCTGCCCTCTAAGTAGTTACTGTTGCCTAAATCGAGCAATAGCAACTTATGCCACTTCCATCGAGTGACAATATCCTTGTGACCTTCATCGAGTGACGATAACCTGTCCACCTCTGAGTCGTTACTATTACCTAAATCGAGCAAGAGCAACTCATGCCACCTCCATCCAGTGACAAAAACCTTTCCAACTTCATCGAGTGACGATAAGCTTTCCACCTCTAAGTCGTTACTATTACCTAAATCGAGCAATTGCAACTCCATCGAGTGACTATAACCTTGCCACCTCCTTCGAGTGACGATAACTATTTCACCTCTTTTTTAGTGACGATAACTTTATCACCACTTGATTAGTTACGGAGCTTAGTAAACAATACGAAATACTGTTCACTAATCTTACACAACAGCGCAAAAAATAATAACTTTAGTCGGTTTTATCGTGGTCGTTGGACCCTGTACTTTCCGTTTTACCGTTATCAATTAAAGCAATATCATTATTTTGTACGTTTCTTAAAAGCCAATTAATAAACATTAAACAATACACATGGATCGCTTTATCCAGGCTTCACTGCCATGTTGAGCCATGATCCTTTTTTTTAAAAATACCCACAATACACATCCACACTTGAATTTACAGTAAGCACATGAACTTGATACCATGTCAACTCATAGGCACCATACTATATCACAAGGTTAAAATTACATTCAAACACTCACCAGTTTCTTCACCTGCACAAAGTCTACGAAATGTAGAGCTTGACTTTAGGATGGCGATTTCTATTTCATACAACTTGTTATAATTAATAGCACAACACAATAACAATTTCACGTGATCAGTGTCGAATAGCTCGAATAACCCAACTTTATAACAACATCCGTCGTAGATATTATCAACACACATCAATTCGCACTACAAACCATGTTCACTGCACACGCGATACATACACTGCAAGTATAAACAAAATATTGTAACTGACATCTAGCAGAAAAGTCCTAGTAACTAAGTAGATAAACTCAAGGTCTGTACTACCATCGCATCACAAAAGACTTTGTAGTCCACAATCTATTCTGAACATATTAAAAACATAACCACCATTATTTCATAACCTAAAATCATCTCAAATTATCGATCTATCATTAAACTCACTCACACTATCACGTAGAACAAACGGGATACAATCTCACTTCTGATGTCCTAAACACACATCCTATCTACTGGCAGATACATGAGCCGCCGGGCTGGTAGCCCGAGAATGTACAACTTGTGGGCGTTTGTCCAATAAAGAACTTGGAAATATCAGAACAAAGTCGTAATACGTGATTTTTCGATCCTGATGTCCACACTATCATTCAGTACTCTCGCACTAACAAGTAGCGTATGCCTATCCGTTGCCAACCAAACCATCGTGAACATAGGAATAAGCATTCCACTATGACAAAAAAAGTAAACCCCCGAAGGGGATGGGGAGCTCCACCCCGCTCTTCCCGCCTGAGGTCCAACCAAATAATACACCCCACGAATGACCCACAACCCGGGCCCTAGATCGTAATTGAATTAACAATTACGATCTAGAATTATCTCTTTGCCATCCTATGACAGGGAGAGACCTATCACCAGTGGCGACCTCCGTACTAGACAGCGGTCCGAACACTGCAAGGCGTTTACAAAGAATGCCTCATGAGGCATGCTCGCTTTGACTTATATAGCCGTAGCGGCCGATAAACAAACTAATAAGACAACACCTGCAAGCGCACCTGCTACTGCACTGGTGTTTACTTGAAGCCTTTGAATGCCAATCTATATTGCGCTAGTTGCTACGTCAACTATACCAATAACCACAGTATCTAAGCCACGCATACGACCTTGTGACATATATATTACTACTGGCAATAAAAACATACCTTTTTCTAATCTGTGCTTGCTACTAGAAGCCTTCAAGGGAGGGGCGAGGCTAAGATTTGATTTCCGACGGATGTAGACATTTATGTGACAAACATTTAAATCTCAGATGATCTGGGTCCAGACCTATAGTATTTATTAAATTTATTTTGGTATTGATGTCCATAAGTATTTGTATGTATTGGTATCGTTGATTAACACCAATCAAACATGCATTTAATTTGCTAACTTTGAGGTGAGTTTCAATTTGTGTCATATATAACAAGCAAGCCTATCCCCTCCATGGTCTAGCGGTCCAGGTGTTGGACTTGACTGCATGAGGTGCCGGGTTCGAATCCCGGGTCGGCCAACGAAAAGAAATTTGGATTTTCCAATTTTCTAATTTAAAAAAAATGTTAGTCGGGATTGGAAATGTGCCGTCTATCACATTGTGGGACTAGTGTCTTCGGCTAGTTGTGGGTGCCCTGGTTTTGCCTCTGCCTACCTCTCCAGGGATTTGGGCGTGAAGATACTTTATAACAAGACGAGATACCTATAGAATATTCTGCAATGATTACTTTGGCTTCTGTAAAATTTCAGGCATGATGCGATGACCATGCGAAATTGAGATTACTTCTCAGTGTTCTTTTTAACAACATTATAAATTATTGGGCTAGTTTTGTTCTTTATACTCGTAGTATTTTTTTAAATTTCATGTATCTTTATACATTCGAACTTCTTTGTCTTTTTGGCATTTTTTTTTATTTAAGTTGAACTCGTAAAGACATATGCATGATAATGTAATATATCGGACCTGTTTCGAATTTATATACCTACAGTGTCGCTGTTGCTGCTATCGCTATTAGTATTTTAACTTCATCTACCTACTTAGATTTCTTTCTCGTTTCCATGTGTAATGCCACGTCCTTACCTATTCCTGCTGCCAAAACGTCAATGCTTGCTGTTGCCGTGTACCGTTTCGGAAGATAAGGTAGGCATTAAACTTAGTTACTAACACCTGGCCTCAAGTTAGCGACGCACCTTTACCACCTTTGGTGTCTCCAGGCGGCCTGAATTTTTCACCACCAGGAAATACGTTGGCAAATATCATAAAAATATAGAGATAACCGAGGCCCATAGACACAATTAGATACCTAAGCGTGCGTGTTTTGCGTATTGGTGGGTAGCATTCCTGTGGCTGGGATTTTAGGTCTATTGCGCAAGTCTAACGCATACTCTACCCTCTAAACAGGAACATGACAGTGTTGTTATGATGGTAGGAATAGGTAAGGCGGTAGACTTAGGTATCCAAAAGATTCAAAAGATTTCAAAGATTTATTGAACATATAAAACATTAGTTTACAAATACAAATTGCACGTAAACGACTGCTATAGTTAAAAACTGTGTCGCAGACATTTACGCCCACCTCTGGACAATGAGGAAATATGTTCTGCTCACTGAACTATTACAATTAGTAGTCTAATATTATAATATTTATATAATTATATGATATAGTTACAATTTTTAAAAGTAAAACAGTTTTTAAAGTTCATACACTTTAATAAAGTGTGTGTGTGTATGTGTGTGTGTGTGTGTGTGTGTGTGTGTGTGTGTGTGTGTGTGTTTGCGTGAGAGTAAATGTGTACTGTCATTTTCCAGCTACAAGCATTTCACACTCATTATATGTGAGAGTTTGAAGGTATTTTGTAATTTTGGTTTTTACTTCCCAGTACGTGAGCGGATAGATATTGCATATTTTGTTAACTATATTATAAATTCTAGATGCAATAAAGTCGTAGTGTCGTCTTGATAGTGCCGTGCGCCCGTTATCCAACTTACAGATTCGACTAGATCGCCTAAGATAATTTCTAAAAGGTAAGTTAAGGTGTTTTCGTAACATAATTTTTTGAAGAAATAACTGTCTTACAGTTAAAACGTTGGCAATTTGATAGAGTTCTGTAGTAGGAAACAAGATAGGTTTCGATAGTATTACTTTTAGCACTGCTCTTTGAGCTCTTTCCAAACGAAGGAAACTAGTTTTAACAGAGCCACCCCAGGCCGCTATGCAGTAAGTGAAAATTGACTGAGCCAAAGAGAAGTATACAGTTCTTAGAGTGTTCTGATCAACAACTGTTCTTAGATTTTTAAAGATGTATATTAATTTTCTGACTCTAGACGCAGTTACTTCAATCTGGTCCTTCCATGTCAATAGGTTGTCAACATATACTTCTAAATATTTAACACATGATGTGTATTAGGAGAGGCAGTTCTTGAATGGCTGACGTTAGTTAGCCATTCATAATAATTTTCAAGTATTGTTTATGAATTAAAAGGCTTGTTGCAAGGAACTTATAGTTAAATGTCGTAATTCGCACATCGTTGTTTCATTACTTAGCGAAGTATGCTTCTTGAATACAAGTGTTAGATTGTCAAGTGAGTATCGCACCCGAGACGCGTAAATGCGTTTTCGCCCGTTTGAATGAAGATAGAATACGCGTATTGTAGTCTTTGACAGAATACTGTTTGTTATATTACCATGTCATATAAGTCCTATTATATACAAAGGCTACCACAGAATTTCCATAGCCACATTATGTGCAAATACTTTGCAAATAATGATGAAAAAGTGTGTAAATTTATTTTTCCACAATTTCTAGACGCCGACAGAACTTTTTTTGGATGAAGTGGACGAGTCTGAGTATGTGCGTGTGTATGTCTGTCTGTGGCTTTATTGTGCATAAACAAATGGAATGATCTCAATGTGTTTTTTTTTTCGTAACCGATATTGTAATTATTTACGACTAGCTTCGCTTCTGTGGTCTAGCGGTTCAGTTGTTGGACTTGACTGCATGATGTCCCGGGTTCGATTCCCGGGTCGAGCACCAAAAAGAAAAATTAGGTTTTTCCAATTTTCTTTTAAAAAAAATGTTGCTCGGGATTGGAAATGTGCCCGGTTGGCGATAGGCTTGCATTGTGGGACTTTGTGTCTTTGGCTAGTCGTGGGTGCACCGGTTGTGCCTCTGCCTACCACTTCGGGAATATGGGCGTGAAGATGCTTTTTACGACTAGCAGTTAGCGCGACTTCCTCAGTGTTGAATAGTTTTGATTTTCATACAAATTTTCTTTTCAAACTAAAGTCGTTTAGGGGTTGATTTTTGAAAAACTTGGCCTGTGTTTGAGCTCGGATCTGTAGTTAAATGCATGGCAAATTTAAACAAAATTGGTTAAGAAGTTTAACCGTGAAAAAGCCACAGACAGACTTTCGTATTTATAATATTAGTACGAAAAGTATAGATTTATAGACAGATTTGGTCGGGGGTTTTATCCGTACCTACAACTGCATTAAATTGGGATTGTTAGTTTAAATCTGATAAAATTAACTTGTTATTGATTAAAATGATGATTTAGTTATAAATATACTATACAATAATAACGTTTTAAATATAACTATAATAAATAAAATATGTTGTTGTATGTATAATGTAATAAATAAAATATGTTGATGGTTTATGTGAAGTTTACATAAAATCGGTCATGCACTTATTCTGTTATCACATTTTTTGTAACAAATGAATTGAACAATAATCAAAATGGCGGATCATTTTGTTAATGGGTATTTTTCCATCTAATTAAAACTTTTTTCAGATGGCGATTGTGCCTTCACATTAAAACTTTTTTCAGATGCTTTTTTTTTGTTTTGTTGTGTTACGCCATTCATGCGGTCATATACGTAGCAAAGCACGTACCAGGCCGCTAGTTGTTTCATATAAATTTAACAAACATTTGATTAAATGTTCTTAGTCATCGTTTGGGCATAAATATTTGTGCATTTTACGACATGGCAAATGTTTTTTCCATTTAAATTTTAAATTCGCAGGATGTCGCTTATTAAGTGCGCCGTGAATGAGAAACGACGGTGTTCCCGAGAGTAAGTGACTCGAGCACAAAAGATGTTTGCTATGTTTTCTTACTCTGGAAATTACAAGTTTTTATGACAAAAACGGTGATGATAATATTTATGTAATCGTTTGCGGGGCTTGGATTCTTTTTCCTCGAAACAGACGTAAATCAAAACTGAGTTTAAATATATTATCAAGTAGGTTTGTTGGTTAGTTATTATCAATTCGATTATACAAATTTGTTTTAAAGAGTTCTTACAAGTTTTTCAAAGTCTCGTTTAGAAGAAAACATTTATGATGATCTCTCTTGTATAATGATAAAATCAGCTTTATGACGAGATTTTTGTTGTTACTTATAATTATAAAAGTATCGTAACTATACAATGGCTTAACGGTACTCACAGATTGATTGACAGTTTGGTTACATACTCGTACCTTACCAAAAGCTAATTAATGAAGGTTATAATTCGTTTCAGAGTGATACAAAAACACCAGCAGGGTATCCAACTACTCCAAAAAGTCATTTGATTGTTAGTGTTTATTCTAAGTTGTACTGATATTTTTGTGTGAAATTCCGAAAGCTCCTATGCATTCATAGTGATATATTGTTGTTGTCCGAATGATTGTAAAAGCATACATAATATCTCTTTCTTTGGTAGAAAAAGACAGAATTAATCTAGTATTTCTGTGATATTTGGAAGAAGAACTGGAATTCTGAAATGCACTGATTTCATTTTCTTTGATCGTTAACTACTTGTCATTTATGTTTTTTTTATTTATTATTAGGTAATAACCTAGAACATCATACATACATACGTACATACATATCTTCACACCAAGTCCCTTACGAGGTAGGCAGAGAGTATCGAGTGCCAGACCTCACTATCCTGACAAACCTGTCTTACTTCCTTTACATTTTCATACAAACGCGCCGGCTTCGGAGACCCTCGGGTAATATCCGATTGATGTGATCATGAAATGTCAGCCTTGGTCTCCCCGGGCACCTACATTCATCCACAAATATCTAGACTATCACATTATGTAATATACGAGTAGGTGTGCAATTTCTTTGGGACAAGTAAAATGGGCTTGACCATTCACTACCAATTTCCTCAACCACACTGTAGCTTAGCATTTGTTTGATTTGTTTTTCGATTTCGGGTATTTGATTGTGGGGTAATATATATATGGTGTAACATAATTAGGAGTAATATTTAGTAAACGAAAACGTTCCAATATTTAGCACTAATATTTTTTGAAGTAATTCTTTTATTTTTCTGACTATAGACAATTCAGGTATTTGGAAAAATAACTCTTATAACCGTCGTAAATACGGAATGTCACGCATTCCGTATTTACACTTCGACGGTCGAAAGACTATTTGTATTAACAATTTTATTTACGGTTTAATCTGAGCATTTTTATTGTCGTTAATACACCGGTGATTTTCGATATTTTCGTACCTATATTTTTTGCATTAAATCCATTGAATTTTTCACTTTGGCTCATAAATCGTATATCGTATATGTAGAAAAATACTGATAAGTCATTTATACCTGCTTATGTTTACAATTACAACTATTTCTAAAACACTTTACCGTTCCATTTTTCGAAATACTTACGCAATAAAACATTTTACTGGTTGGCTATTATTTTGAAATTTAAACATAACTCAATTTGCTTATGAAATTGAAAAAATGTTTTGTCAATTGTTAGAAGAAGGCGTTATTTTGCGGAAATCCCTACTTAAATCTAAACAAAATTATTTAATTTGCAATTTTCCGCCAAAAAAATGTATACCTATTATGGCGTAACAAAACAGACAAAATAGTGCGCTAAGAATGAATTCGACTTACCGGAAGCTAAAACTCCCAAATACATCCAGCTCCACATAATACTAAACTGTTTCATTAGCACCAACAATACACATACTACTAAGAACTCAACGTAACGTAACCGAAGCATCATCAGGAGAATTCAACTGCACTCCACGAAGGTCGAGCAGATACTGGTGCGCGCGCATGCGACTCGCTTTATTTATAGGGTTTTGCGAGTTCGCGTGCGGGTGTGCTTTAGTGAATACGCGTGGTGGGGGTAGCACCGTTGTTGTTAAACATGTATAACAGGGGTGAATTAGTCAAATTTGTTTGTTCGTTTAACAGTGTAATTGAGTCTTCATTATTACATTTAATGATTTCTAGTTGTTCTAGTATATTTAATTTTAATACTTATGGAGTAATTCGAAAGTATGATCTGCTGCCAACGTATGCCCAGTGTCTATAAGGTGTTTTGGAAAATGCGATTTATCTGGACGAATGTTTTTGACAGCCGATATGTGTTCCTTGTAACGAGACTCAAATCTACAACCAGTTTGACCAACTTATACACTGATGTATTTAGAACAATGTAGTTTATAGATTCCTGATTTACATTTTTTGTCAATTTTATCTTTACCCTAGCATGATATGATTCTTAATGATTTTTTGATTCTAAATGGAACATTGATATTAATACGTTTTAAATGTCGCTGAATTTTTTTAGAAGCTCGTCCTACGCAGGTCAAACTAGATTTGAACTTAACATCTTATTGAATGCGATGAAAAACAAAATAATGCTTTTTGAAAGAGACGTAGCCGGAACGGATGTAAGAGTTTTGGTTGATGATGTAGTGCTGGAACAAGTGAATGAAATTGTATATCTTGGTTGTGGTTTTAGCAGGGATGGAAGGTACACCGCGTATGTAGAGAAAAGAGTGAGTGCAGGGAATAGTGTGAATGGAGCGTTGGGTAAGCTA
>NJDC01003826.1:0-19490 GCA_002245475.1 Calephelis virginiensis
GCATTTTGTACAATTTTGTTCAGTGAAGGTGCACAAATGAAATAATCATGAAGAAAATATCAGCGTATCATGTATTTCCTCGTTGCCGCCAAATCACATTACATGAGCTTGTGTACTAGGGCCACCGCTTTACCCAAGAGCCTGACATGACTTATTGACGACTTATGACTGATTACTAATTATAATTGATAAAAATTTATGTAAAATTAGATGCAAATTTCTACTTGACTAAAGGCGAAATACTAAGAATTTCAAAATTTTAGAAGGTAGTTAGACTATAGTGTTCTTTGAAAATAGATACTACTGTTACAACTAATACGAAAAAAGTTAAAAACGATTTGGGTGTCGGTGTATCTTATGAACTCCTCGTCAACTTTGGCTTCAGCTGAGCTCCTTGAGACGTCTTTCGTCACTTCACATAATAAGTATTTGCATTAGTCAGTACAATAGTATGTGTCCTTGAACTTTTTCTATCATGAGGGTATTCAAATATTGTGTCTTATAAAGAACTATAACATAAGGGTGTAAAAATTATAAATAACTGAAATTACCATTGAAAAAAAGACGTCCTATAGAAGGATACACCACAGATGCTGGTATACAAAAAATATGTGTCTCATAAAATAAAAACAAGAAGTGATTGAGAAATGAATAGAAGTAAAAATTAATGGGTTTTTTTCACACTTAAAATTATGCAGTCTATTTTTTTTTTGAGACCAGTAATTAGTTCTTAATCATTCTTAAGGGGCCATGTATGCTAAAATAGTCTGCAATATAGTGTTTTTTTCATACAAAGCAATTATGGATCTTGGCGACAAAAATACACAAGATTAACATTAATATGCTTTATAAGACTAGTGTTTCCAAAACACGATTCATTTCACTTTGCTCAATAGAAAAAAATCAAAAAGTTTACCTTTTTTTGAAAGCAAAACCCATCTATCTACTTCAGTTATGAAAATGTCGACACCAGATTTAACATAAACATAGATAAGTATTATACCTAAAAGATAACTGTTTCAGTTTTTATATTTTTTTTTTCAAATTACTTTTATAATGTCAAAAATAGTGATTTGGCGCTTAAGACGTTTACCTTAGAGCGCAATATTTCATAGTAATCATGGAACGGGGGAGTGCGCTGATTGGCTCTTCTGGCTGACTAAGTATGGGGCCTTAATGCTTTTCGTAGATGTGCCATTTTAAGCCTTATTACGAGCTTAAAAACAACCATTTAAATATTTGCACATTCCAATTTTATAACATGTTATAATTTCACGTTTGTCTTTCAATAATTCATATTTTATGAACATCTAAAACAGATATTGGATAGAGTATCTCTATTGTATTTCTGTTGGTCACATGAGATAGCAATTATAAAAGACGTCATTTGAGAGCTATTTGATATACACTTTACCCAGGGATCATCACTAAAAAGATACGGAATCACTCCCCAGGTATTGGACTTGACGGACTCGATCCCCGAGTCCGGCAACAAAAACAAAATTTGGTTTTTCCGATTTTCTAATATAAAAAATGTTGTTCGGGATTGGATCAGTGCCTGATTGTCGATAGGCTTTATAACATTGTGAGACTGAGTGTCTTCGGCTAGTCGTGGGTGCCCTGGTTGTGCCTCTACCTACATCTTCGGAGATATGGGCGTGAAGATACTTTAATAGTCTATATTAATATAAAGAAAAAAGCACACTCATTTAAACACCTAGACCTATTAGCTTTTCATGGTCTTCTTCCTGATTTTACTACTCCAGTTTAGACCAATTCATGATAAAAACCCAAGTTAAAGCTAACAGACTACTCGACACTGGTCATTACATATTATTACTATGATTTCAAAGACAAAGTACAAGTCTAACCTCATATTACACATATTCTGGGATAGACAGTAAAAATCTAGTTGATAACATCAATAGCATAGAATTCAGACCTGTGTACAAAGAAACAGTCATAGCAGTCACAATGCTATTAATAAAAATGTTACAAAATTGCATACAGTTTTGTAACACCCAAAGAGATAATAAAAATCTTGATCGGGATTGGATATGTGCCTGGTTGGCGATAGGCTTGCCACCTATCACATTGTGGGACTTAAGTGTCTTCGGCTAGTCGCGGGTGCCTAAGTTGTACTTCTGCCTACCTCTTCGGGGATATGGGCGTGAAGATACTTACTTACTTACTTACTTAAAGATACATTAAAACACGTCTCGTTTTTGCAAAAAAAACAGTCAGATATTTAAGTGAACTTAAGACGGTTTTACTAGTTTAACATTAACACATTTGAACGAATTATAACACAGTTCTGCATTTGAAGTACACTTCAAATTATGATTTTTTTTTACAAGAGGAGAGAAACGTGCAAGTGGGTCCATGATGGAAAGTGATCACCGCCGCCCACGGACATCCGCAACACCAGATATATCGCAGATGCGTTGCCGACCTGTAACGCATAAATTTATAAAAAGATTTATAAAGATGTTATTTAATAAGTATAACTTTTTTTATTTAAGAAAAGGCAATTTATTACAAAAACAGTATTATTATATTAATAAATTTTATTATTGAAGTCTAATTCATGAATACATCTGGAGTTTGCTTCTGAGGATGCGTTTAAGAAAAGACAATTATACATTTTTCAAAAGTACATGCTGTGTAATTATTCTTGATGTAATGGCGGAACAATATTCCGATAAGCCGGATGTAACCAGAAAATATACAGTTCACACAAAACTTGAATGCGCTTCCAATGTAAGATTTTGAAGCGCGCAACTCATTTTAAGGTATCGGCGGGAATATGTGCGAGGAAGTGAGGAAACGCACCGTTCTCGCTCCTACTCATTCATGCTCACACTTCGTCTCTTTTTCTTGGATACAGTTGCGTACAACTTTTGTTTCGTAATTTAAAATAATAATAATATAAAAACTCTACCACGTGCCTGGATATATCTTGGATATATGTATGTATAATAAATATATTCTTAGGATATAACATTGTTTTCTTACTTTCTTGCACGTGTATAATTGTTTTGTTTACGGCATAAGATAAAGGTTATTCAACATACTAAACTATAACAACAAACATACTAATATACGTATTTATAAACTGGCGCCGAAAGTCGCTGTTCGATTGTTGCACTCGATTGTACACGAGTACAATACGAACCAGCACCAAACTACGTTTACGTTTTTCCCATACTGTAGAAGTTTCATAAACTACAATTTACCCTAGTAATTTTTGACTAAACATGATATCAAAAATAGGATATTCTTTCATGGGCCAATGTATACGCTTTTACAATAAACTTCCTGTTTTTATAAAAGACCTGCCATTAAATAAATTTAAAAAATGTGTCAAAGTGAAATTGTATAAAAAGGTTACTAGACCGTTGCTCAATATCTGTCGGATAAAAGTGCTTGGGATTAATTGCTCCTCATACCAATCTCTTACTAGTAATGATATGTGATGTTATAATAATAAATTTGTATAGAATAAGTGAAAAAAAGACAGCCCGCTGAGTTTCTTGTTGGATCTTCTCGGTGTGTGGCCGCGTTCCGATCCGGTGGTAGTTGTAGTATTATATAGACTCGTCACAAGTGCCTCTTGTAAG
Organism: Calephelis virginiensis; assembly: GCA_002245475.1. Lineage (NCBI taxonomy): Eukaryota > Metazoa > Arthropoda > Insecta > Lepidoptera > Riodinidae > Calephelis > Calephelis virginiensis. The sequence continues at coordinate 3,621 of NJDC01003826.1, forward strand.
CTGAATGTGAATAAAAATAAAATTATATTCTATTCTATTCAAGGATCACTTTGTAAGGGTTGTTTATTCGATAGAGCTTTGTTCGAACGTTCATTACTTTGCGGTTTCTGCGGTTATGTTCAAACTTCAAACTAAACTTTGCAGTTTATCTATTAACATCGTGCATAAGACTTTAAAAAAGCCGATTAATTTCCTATTATTTAGTAACTTTATTCGCTAAATAGCTTTACTATGTCTCCTACCAAAGAGACTAGAACTCATTCTAACTAAAAACGAATTTACTAAAAACCACTGCTTTGAATTAAAATAAATGTTTATCTAGTGCGTCGATTACCAATATTATAAGTTTTGAAGGAAATAGGTAGCCTAGGCTGCAAGGTCTGAAAACAAACCTAACGAAAACTTATGTGGCTAGGAAATTCTGTCAAATGTTAGAAATATACAGTTACTATCTCATTCGGCCAACATTGTTTTTCCATTTTCATTTTGACGTGACAATATCTTAAATTACGTTGTAGCTCGGAGTCACTCTTGAAAAAGTGTAACGCCCGCTCACGTCTGTTACGATGAGTCACCGAACGAGAGAGAGGCCCGCCGGACCGGTACAATGTTTCAGTAAACAAAATATATTTCCGTATTTAAAATTTGTGCATTTCTTATTTTCATTGAATTCCTTGTTCTTATTGTGAAATTTAACAATATTCATATCAATAAATATTCTACTGAGAAAAAGACGTTGCCACAAAAAAATCTTCATCCCGTAAAACCGACTTTACAGGCAACCATTTTTTTAGAGGTTGTTTTAGTATCAATAAATGGGTGGGCCAATGTTAACATTTGGGTGAAAGAATATAGATAATAACCAATTCTCAGACCTACCAAACTACCAGATAAAATCTTAACAAAATCTGTCCAATCGTTTCAGTTAGCCAAATGGTAAACCTTATACAGTGATGCTATACTTTTGAGCTCTACACCATCTGAGCTGAATAAAAGGTCACAGTTACTAAAGGTGGTTGTAAAAAAAGAGGCTTACATTTGAATGCGTAGAAAATCAAAGTAATGGTATTTGAAATAGACGAAGCCAGATTGGATTTAAGAGTTTTAGTTCATAACGAAGTGCTGAATTAAGTAAATATAATTGTTTGTGCTAGTTGAGCTTTAAGCAGTGACGGAAGGTACACTGTGAATATAGAAATAGAGTGTGCACGGAATAGTTTTAATTGGAGCGCTGGGTAAGCTTATATAAAGTGAGGTTTTGAGTCAAAGTACTAGACTCGCTTTGCACAATTCTCTGCTTATCCCAACGTTGTTGTATGTAAGTGAGTGTTGGGTACGTCAAAAAATCATGAGAATAGGATAATGAGATGAGAGCGCTACGAAAAATCTGTGGTGTCACGCTTTCTGACTGTGACATTGAGATCCAAGAAAGTGCGGGATTAAAAGAAAGTGTTGTTGTTAAAATGAGAAAGGGCATGCTCCGCTGGTTTGGACGTATAGAAACAATGACAGATGAAACAGATGAGAGGAGTGTTAAGTAAGCTTCAAAGCGAGGTTTTAAGTGAAAGTGCTAGACTTGTTTTGTATAATTCTCTGCTTATTTCAACGTTGTTGTATGGAAGCGAGAGTTAGGTATGTCATACAAACAAAGAAAATAAAATAAATGCGCACTAAATGAGAGCACTATTAACTGACTGACAAAGAACAAAAGAAAGAAGGAAAGAAACCATGTACTGATAGACTAAAATGTACCACACATCATTAACAAAAAAAAAATCCTAAAAATCTTACCTAACCCTAAATATAATGATCTTAAGTTATATAACTCAATTACATAAAAAACTTAACAACATCATTGCTAGAGATAGCTAGCCCGTTATACTTTATTATCTTTATTTTAGTGTTTAGTGATAACACTTTGTATGCAATAAAGATATATTTATTATTAACATTATAACAACGACCACCTCAATGGGCGAGTGGCTAGTGATGACGCCTAACTAGACCGATCAACCGCGAGGTTCGGGTGCGATTCCGGACGGGGCATGCATTTGTGTGATGAACATTTAGATGCCTGCATTTCCGGGTCTGGGTGTTTATTAATGATTTATTTATTCAATTAAGTCTTAATTAAATAACTACATCAAAATTAGAAGAATTAAATTGTCGGTCGTGTGGTGTGTTATTGGTAGGGTGGTGTGTTATTCTACAGGGAGGGCCCACTCAATATTCTTTTTTTTGACCTACCAGTGGGTCGCGACCCATAGTTTGGGAAACCCTGGTCTACATGGCTTACGTGGCTTAATGACATGGTAATGTAGAGGTTGCATTACGATGTAAACTCTACTGGCTGTTTAAAAAAGTATGATTGAATTTTGAAAATGTTAAGAATGAAAAAAGGTAGAAGAGAATCATAAGTCGATAAGATATTAAAAAGATGTAAAGAAACGGTTTTGAAATAATATTTAAAATGATATATAACGTTTGCAAATAAAAGTCTTTATTTCATTAATAAAATAAATAGATAGCACGATCCCAGTTTTACAATAATGATCGAAATTATTTTTTTCTCTTGAGACACGCTAAGACCTTTTGCCATACTGCCTCTTCGTACGAATCATTACAATCACTACATATTATAAAACAAAGTCGCGTCCTCTATCGTTATCATTATAGAGGTTTTAAGGATTTAAGCATACAAAGTGCCTATGTCACTGCGATATATCTGATATTTAAAATGATATATAACGTTTGCAAATAAAAGTCTTTATTTCATTAATAAAATAAATAGATAGCACGATCCCAGTTTTACAATAATGATCGAAATTATTTTTTTCTCTTGAGACACGCTAAGACCTTTTGCCATACTGCCTCTTCGTACGAATCATTACAATCACTACATATTATAAAACAAAGTCGCGTCCTCTATCGTTATCGTTATCGAGGTTTTAAGGATTTAAGCATACAAAGTGCCTATGTCACTTTGTATGCTTAAATCCTTAAAACCTCGCAACGTATTTTGATGTGTTTTTTTAATAGATAAAGTGATTGAAGAGGAAGGCTTATATGTATATTTTATACCCGTGCGAAGCCGGGGCAGGCCGCTAAAAGTATATATAAAAATGATTCCCTGTTTCGCTTTACGCCTGTACGATAGACTAATTTTAATCATTATTTTTTGTTGCGTTAGTTAGTCAGGAGAAGATTCTAAAGAAAAATACAAGAAAATTGCTCAAAAAATGAGAAAACAATACTTTAATCCATATCAGCTGTTAATATAAAGCGAAACGAAGTTTGCTGAGTCAGCTAGTTTCTATGATTATTCCTGTGTGTTAGTATCGTTGACTAACACAAATAAACAAAAGTACATGTTTGACTTCGGAGTTAGTTCCAATTTGTATAATGTGTTCAGGGATGTTTTAACCTTAAGCAGATGGTAAAGGTCTGCGCCGATCATGCTGTCAATGTCGACCTAGTTGATGTCAGTACTAGATATTGACATGTTCCAGTTATGTGATACAAGTAAAAAACCAAAAAAGAGGCTACCTGAATTTCTTATCGTCAGGAAATCGGTTTGTTTGTATGACAATACAATAAGAAAGAAACCTTAATAAAGTTCTAGCTTTTTAAAGAAATCCTAGTCCCAGAAACGTTGTTAATGGAGTCTTATATCGTAAGGTGTTACTTTAACTTTAATGTGCCAGGGAACTTTGTTGTTCTTAAATTAGTTATGAAGCCAGATGGTTACATAAGAGGCGGTTTCTGCCTCAGGTTGGCATTTCATCAAAATTTTCAATGTCAATGGCCGACAAATAACAAAAAGAAAACCCAATAAAATATGAACATAATATAGCATTTTATGCCAATATCTCAGTTTTAAAAGATGGGATATCTTTTAATATTTAAAAAGAAGCAGGTTGCGGTACAGACAAATCGGTACGGATATTTACTAGTTGTGTCAGGAGTCGAATACTGGTCCTTGTGAAGGCTTGCAGTTAATAATAGCTAACCGTCAAAACAGTTTGCGGTTAAATCATTTTCAAGGAATTAAATAAAATCTGTTCTGCAAATTAGTTCCAAGAAGAACCGCTTGTAACAAAATCCGTTTACATCGTACGATATTTACTGATACAATGATATTTTAATAAAACATGTAGGATTTTGCTACAACTAATCTGCTAGTTTCAGCATTTAATAAAAGAGGCAAAATAAATATGTTAGCTTTGTTGTTACTTATCATTAAATTGTAAACCTTCTTAATGTACTTTGTACCAATATCGTAAAGCAATGTAGATTTCCAACGAAAATATATAAAGTGAGTGGGTTAAAAATTACTCTTTTCCAAGTTATAAGCTCTGTTTTAGAAGTGTGTAGAACCACTATAATAGGAGCCGCTATAAGTAATTAAAACGTAAAATATCAGTTACATCCTTAGCTAAATATCCAAAACCTACGTAATTTCCACATTTAAAACGGTGTTAACACCCACACACCGACAATTACGATTATGTCGTCGAGCGTACATGGAAATTTATATTCTATTAAGTATAATGCAATAGTAATTAATCGAATCGTAATCTGAGTTATGTGTGATCACCTCGAAAACATGGCCTTTCCAAAAGTAACCATCAGAATATTTTAGTTCTTGTCCGAATAATCACGTAACTAACATACAAATAAATACAATTTATTTCATACCGCTTCCTTTTTGAAGTGGTTTAATGTACTTTGACGACTGCACTAACATTTTTCCTTTTTATTATTACTTCGATGTGCTTATTTAAAGCTAACATCATAGATGTGTGAAAAAAAAATAATGAAAATTTTTAAATCGCTATTAACAATATTATTAACTATTGTATAAAGAATTAAAAAATATATATACATTATGTTTTCGAAGTTATACTTCTTTTGGCGCGTTAGGAAAAAATGATGAGGGTAAATTTTTACGATACGCGCGCACACCGTCACGAAAAACCGACATGATGAAGTTAGCTATGAAGTTATCTAAAGATAACATTTTAGTTTTTAAAAAGTTTTTAATCTTATTACGCCGAAGAAGTATAACTTCTAAGGCGTGTACTTAAAACACACACTTTTTTTAAAATTATATTTTTCATGGGTCGAAAGTACCCAAATTTTAGATTTTTCGAACCTTTAAAAGTTCATATCTTTTAAAATATTAACTTTATCGTGAAAAGTCATAGGACCTTTTTTATTGGTATTTTAACCAAGAATATTAAAAAAATGTCTAATAATTCCTAGCAATTGTTTAAACAATTTCGGTTTCAACAATATGGCACCGGGTTGCGCCATGGCAATATGCATTTATATCATTAGGAGAGCAATTTGAAGAGGATCGCATAAAAAATTTGAGGTGGAATAGTTTTCGGTACTCATGCGCCGATTCCTCCTAGTCTATTAATAAGGTAAAATAATTTTTAACATCGGTCCGGGTAGTTTGCATTTTTTTAAAAACATCCAATATTATAAAATACAAATATTTTCTTGTAATTATTATTGTAGAAAGTTAGTAAATGAAAAATAGCTTTGACAAATCGTAAATATTTTTTCTTAAAAAACTTCTTTGTTGGGTAATAATCGTATCGTTAACGTCGCATGGATACTAAAAAAATAAAAAATTACTTAGATACGAACTTAAAATACTTTGTAAAAAGCAGTTACTTTTTTAACTTCGCTTTTATTGAAAATGCTTTGGGGAACTAATTTTTAAGATTCTTTCATTTTTAACTATTTTAAAACCGCTTTGATAACATTATACCAATAAAATTCTATATGAAGATTCTTTTTAGGTTTTGAACACAATGATTTCCTTCTTTATTTATGCAAGAGAATAGCGAACAAGCACACGGCTATCCTACTGGTAAGAAATAACTGAGGCCTATAGACAATACAGACGTTTCAGGTGCGTTGTTGTCCTGTAGCCGGGATGTTAAGCCTTTTGTACACGACTACTGGCTAGTGGCTACCGTACCCTCCGGGCCGGAACAGGACAGAGCCATTATGGCGGCAGGAATAAGCAAGGCGGTGGACCCGGGAAAGATGCTGCACAGCACTTTACAACAGGGGTGGGCAAATTCTTTTGACCGCGGGCCGGTAAATTAAAAAAAATCTAGGGGCGGGCCAGTAAATTATAATTAATCTTGAGGGCCGGTTAATTAAAACACCTAACAAAACAATAAATGTTACGATTATAAAACGTTGTATAAAGATAATAGAAGCCATTTTTTTTATTTTATTAAAATTCAAATATTTGTGAAGTATATTCAAATATTTAAACTATTTATGAAGTCTTAACATATTAAATACGCAATATATGTTTAAAGAATCGATTCAGTATCTTAACTGTTCAAATTTCAATAGTCGTTTAACATTTGGACCATTCAAATTTATAATTTTTTTTTCTAAAAAAACCCTTGGCGGGCGGGATCCGGCCCGCGGGCCATAACTTGCCCACCACTGCTCTACAAATAGTGAAATTTAACTTTTGAAATTGAACTCAGTTTTATTGTAAACCAGCTGTTCCAGCGAGTCTCGTTTTTTTATTTTTTTCTTATGCAAACGAGCAAATGGGTCACCTAATGGAAAGTGATCACCATTTCAGTTGATATGGTAAAAATTCAAAAGTTGTTTCTCCTAGTTTCCCTGCAGTCGAACAGGATAAAAAGCTCACTAGTATACTACTTTTTTTTATATAACAGTCCGTCCCAGTTTCGTACCAGTGGACCAACTTATGTTATTATTTAAATAAACCTTCGTCTGGAATCACTCAGCGGAAAGCGACTTTGTGTCAAGAGTCTGCGAAGATATTATATCTTTATAATTTATTTCTTATAAACATCTACAAGACATGCCTTAAAAGAGACAAGCTCGGCAAAAAAATCAAAGTGCTGTGTTTACAATTTTTTTTCTAAATGTTTTTCTAAATGGAAGATAAAGAATAATTCATTCCAAAACAAACTGCCACCTCTGTTAGCTAAGGGTGACTTCTTTTTAACCGTCGTTACAACAGGAGAACGTTATAATATGTTAAAATCTTGATCAACTGAAATGGGTGGATTCAAGACAAACAATTATCGACAAAAAAAGGAAAAAAATCGCTACGCTTTTCCTAATATACAGGAATTTTAAGATATTTTTTTTGTTTTGTTATTGTATTTTTAGTGGTGTATATTTTTTAATTAGTCTCGTCTGACAACTAGACTAGTTATACTTCTTTAATTTAAATAAAATAACAATTTTGAAAAAGTAAAACCTAAAAAAATATATGATGTCTTTAATAGTTTTTTTTTAAATTATTGCTTATTAGTATAAAACTAGATAATTACATAAATATATTCATGCCAAGTTTCTTACGGGGTAGGCAGAAAGTATCGAGTGTTATACCTCACGATTCTGACATACTTGCCTGGCTTCCTTCACATTCATTACCCTTTTCATACAGACACGCCGATTTCAGAGAATCTTGATACCTTGGATAATATACGAGTGATCTGATCGTGGAATGTTACCTTACGTCTCCCCGGGTACCTACATCCATCCACATTCGCTTTGTATATCTGTTTTGTCAATCTTTCTTCTGATATTTGAGTTTTTTTTTCATGATATTGTAAGGCAAACAAGCAGACGGATTTCCTGGTGGTAAGAAATTCTCGCCACCTGTGGTAATGGTGTGCTGCCAAGCTGAGGCCTGTATGTTAGGCCTAGAGCAAAAGTAAGTTTACCTGCTACCTTCTTTCCGAATCGGAACACGTCAACGGCAAGCTTTGACGTTATAACGACACGATTAGTGATAAGAGCAGCTATTTATCAACTTGCACCAGTAATAAATGTATTTTGTGATTGCTAACTGTAGATATCTACCCAATCGATCGATACCCAACCCAAATATGTAATAAAAAAAATTGTTTGTCTGTATGTTCAGGCATCACGTGAAAACTAACTGTTCGATATCGATGAAACTTGGTATAACTACAACTTATAATTCTGGGCATAAAATGGGATACTTTTTATTCTGAAAAAATACGTAGAAAAAAAATCTTAATTTTCCAGTTTTATCACGCGAAGACTGACATCCGCGCGGACGGAGTCGCGGGCGGAAGGTAGTGTTAAATGAAATATTATTGCAAACAATTTAAATTGAGACAAAACATGGAAAAGGATTTAAAGAACAAAGTAGTTGTTGTTACAGGAAGAGCTTATGGGTATAAGATATGAAATATCTGAAAGATATTTACAAAATGGAGCCAAACTGGTAATAATAGCAGATAGAGATGAAACTCATGGACAAATATCAACAAAGACATTGAATGTCAAATATGTAAATAAAGCTGTTAATATAAATGTGATGCAAGTATAGATTTAGATGAAGTTTGGGAGAAAATCATTTAAATATATATATGTATCATTTAAATATATATATATAGAAAATCATATAAATATATGTATGTTGATGTATCGGTAAATAATGCTGGGATTTTGAATGATAATTTAGTTATGGAAACTATAGAAGCCAATGTGTTAGCATTAATCAAGCTTCCAAATTTGCTGTATTGTACTTTTCTAAGTCGCTAGGCCATGACTGTAATTACAGAAAAACTGGTTTTAGAGTGACTGTTTTATGTCAAGGTCTTACGGGAAAAAAAATAACAGCTGCCGCATTTGTGGTATTTACCTTGGTTGATGATTCCTTTGTTGAAGCTTTTTCGGTATACCTTAAAGATTTGACTAAACAAAAAAGGCAGTTGTCTGTAAAGTCAGTTTACTGATGATAGTTGAACGTATCAATTTGATAAGAGCGGAGGATGATTGTGTCTCTTTGTCTCGCTTGCACCTCAAGCCTTAAATGGAACGCCTCAGAGCGAGGTAACGCTGCATGAGTCCTGTATTTTGGTGTTATTATTTGACGTTGTTACATCAAAAGTAGATGGGGTTGGTAAAGTCGCTGTTAAAGTGTTTGAGAATGTTATGAGTGGCTCATAGAAGGAGGCGAATCAATTTTGGAAGTGTAATGTTACATAACAAGGACTACTAAAATAACTCAAATGCCATATTCTGCTATGGTTCAACGTTTTAATTTAATCTGTTTTTCATGTGTTATTAATCATGAAAAACTGATTAATTTAAAAGATTTTCACAAGTGTTAAGTTTCGGTCATTTTGTTTAAAAAACGATGAAGATCCCGTAACTTGAAGTGGTAGGCTGAGAAAGATTACCAACCGAGAACATATTTAAAACCGATTTCTGGCGTGGCGTCGCGTCGCCATGCTAAATGATGGTATATATACAGTCTTTATGCAGTAGTGTATACGGTGTGGCGACGCGTCGCCATGTGCAATCGACGATATACGATATCTAAAATAGTACGTAAAAGATTTGTCTCAAATCGTAATATTTTAATATTTAGTTCCTTTCACAATCTGTTCTTTTCTGAATATTACGTTTACAAAATAATGTCGGTGTTTCACATCTGCCAGGCGTCCCGTGACGCCTCACATTTTTTTATCAGATACTCGCTTCCTTACTGTTTGTTATGTTCGTGTTTTCTGCTATCTACTCGTAATTTTGTCTTTCTAATTATTACATTTTATATTCATATGCAATAGGAGTATTTGTTATTTTCTTTTTTTTTTATTTTATGAGGGTCAAATACCTCGAACTTGACCTGTCTCCTTTGTCTAGTCGCGTAAAAATATTCGGCATTAATGTACTTATGCTACTATATGCTAATTATAAATGAGAGAGTTTGTGAGAAAGAATGGATGTTTAAAAGCCTGAACGGGTTTAGATGTAACTTTACAGGTACATAGCTTAAACATCAGAATAACAGATAGGCTACAATTAAGAAAAGAAAAGTATCTTTGCATGCGAGCGAAGCCGCAAATGAAAGCTAGTTGTTTGTAATATTTAATCAGCATCGTGCTTATCTATTCTAGTGAAAAAGTAAACAAGACACTTACTATGCAAATAGACCAGGCGAGCACCATCTGGATACCTTCTTTTTCAAGCACCATCCTAGTTGAAATTTCTTGAAGTTTACAACTATTTTTATATATTCTAACTGTATATACATTAATTATATTTAAGTATAAAATATAAATGTGGTGTCGTTGGACACCAGGTAGGAACGAAGTTCCTTCGGCTCATGAATAATCGACACAATTCAAGAGTATATGAGTGGGCATATGATGAGCGAGAAAGAGAAACGTATTATACACTACTCACATATGTATATGACTGTCGCGCCTGCGCACGTCTTCTTAACGGTATTATTCCATTTTTTTTCTTACGATTTTTACTATCACATTTTTTTCAGTTCGGTAGCGCAGCGACTGTCGCGCCTGCGCACGTCTCATTGAACGGTTTTATTACACGGTTTTTCTTACGGTTTTTACTATCACGTTTTTTCAGTTTGGTTGCGCAGCAATATCTCTATCTCCTCCAAGCCTGCCGTAAGGAACTTCGTTCCAATATATTGGGAACATTAAAGATATATCATTTCGCTTTGGTTTTAGATCCGAAGGACATCTTCAGTAAGCTAACATAACTGCATGTCGCGAACATGACTTTAAGTAAAATTCATGTAACGAAAGCAGAGTAAAATTGCGAAAACCACCTAATCCCATTAGGTGCCACGTCGTGATTTGATCATTCTTTTTTTGAAAGATTGCGGATGGTTCCAATTTGGTTTCACATAAATTTTATACAGATGCGGCCGTCAACATTACTTAAAATTTATTCGTTAAGTATAACTCAAAAACTAAACTTTTTCCCCGTGTTGATCCGGGCTCCTTTGCAGAATAGACCATTTGGCTTCCTGCCAGGTAGCTCGTAAAAGGCGAGTATAGGCTTACTGTCACTAACACCATGACTTCCTACTATGTAGTAGAGTTTCGCAGCGACTCGTCCGGATTGGTACTACCGCCTTAGCTATTCCTGCCACCATAACGTCAATGCTTGCCGTTGACGTGTTCTGGTTCAGAGGATAAGGTAGCCGATAAACTTACTTTGCTCTAGGCCTAACATACCGGCCTCATGTTGGCAACACACCATTACCACCTTTGGTGTCTTTAGGCGGCGTGAATTTCTTACCATCAGAAAATCCGTTTGCTTGTTTGTCTTCCATTATCATAAAAAATACTAATAATATAAAACTATTATGGAACCACTTTGCAATTCACCTTTCTTTCTAACGCCGCGATTTGATGATTCTTTTTTCGAAAGACAACAAAATATGATTCTAAAATGGTCAAACTTAAATGTTATCAACATCCGACCAGTAGTTTTTGAATTATACATTCATGCATACATTTTCTGGGTATGTCGACATGATGACAATCAACAAATGTCATCAAAAAACTAGTCACTAATGCAGTTTTTATTATTAATTCACAATTTCCAAATATTTTTTGTTGATTCTGTAGATTGTGTTTACGAGAATATGTATCTCGGACTGTTACAAATTTAGTTCAGTTTTTCTTCGGTGCCTACCTGATCTATAACAAAATTGAAATAACAAAGATATCAATATCTTATCAGAAGTCGTGATCTTTCAACTTTAGATTTTATCCAAACATTTAATCTTAAGTCAAGTACAAGTAAAGGCCCCGGCTTTTTATTGCGACATTAAAAATATTGTATCCATTCTTCAGTCTTCAGAACCAAAGATTAGTCGTAGATTGAGTGTTAAATTAAAATATTTCCATCAGCATATAAATCTGAATATAAATTTGTAGACACATTTACTTAAAGGCACAAAAAGAATAAAAAAGAAAACGAAGATATTTGTATTAAACTCTGAAGTCAGCTTTAGAAACCTATTCTATTTTCCGTGAAATATCTTCAACGTACAGACACGCTTTTTTAAGGTGTATGAACAGGAAGATAAAATTACGATAAGCATATGATACAAAAGCAAAGTTAAACATTAACTGAATTAAAATAACTTCTGACTCTTATCAGAAAGTTATCTTGGACTGCTCAAAGATCATGATCTTTGCCCTTTAATCATTATATTTAACATTTTTTGCTGTTATTTATAAAACACTTTAAAGAAAACACGACTGAAGCATGGACAAGGATTTGAAAAATAAAATTGTCGTAGTCACTGGAGGAGCAGATGGTATCGGCTACGAAGTATCAGATAGATACTTACAAAATGGCGCTAAAACGGTAATACTACTTGATATTGATGAAAAACAAGGCACAGAATCAGAAAAAACTTTGAACTCTAAGCATGGCAATAAAGTCGTTTTCTATAAATGTGATGTTACCAAAGATCTAGATGTGGTTTGGAAGAAGATTATCGATACATACAAATATGTTGATGTACTGGTCAACAACGCTGGGATATTAAACGAAGATGAAGTAAAGAAAACTATTGATATCAATGTTTCTGCATTGTTAGAATGGTCACTTAAAGCATGGGAGCAAATGAGATCTGATAAAAATGGCACAGGTGGCACAATAGTCAACTTGGCATCAATTTATGGTATTAGAATCGATCAATATTTACCAGTTTATCAAGCTTCTAAATTCGCAGTGATGGGCTTTACGAAATCTTTAGGGCATGAATACAATTTTGCTAGATCTGGAGTTAGAGTCGTTGCAATATGTCCAGGGTTTACCAATACTAAATTGACAGCTGACCCAAGAACTCGAGATGAATCAGTAAATAAAGATTTTTCTGCATTCCTGGAAACACAACTTTGGCAAGATGTAGATGCCGTTGGTAAGGCAGCTGTAGATGTTTTCAAGAATGCTGGAAGTGGTACCGCTTGGTTGATAGAAGGTGGAAAACCTATTGTTAGTGTATAAATGTAAAATACATTATCATGTTTGACACTTTTTCATTTGTTTCAATCTTATCAACTTTATATACAATATTGTGATTTTTCTGATTTAAAGTGAGTCAAGATTAATAATAATTATAATAATAAAAAATTATTTCCACCAAAATATTACATGCTTCACTATTCTTATCTAAACTAAAGAAAACTACACAAATTGGTGACATATAATTGTAACTAACTTATAACTAACTAATTCAAATCTTAAGGATAACAAATAATTATCAGTGTAGAAGATTAGCAAGGTAGGTAGTGTTGTTTTGCTGTGACGGGGCTGGTTGTAGATGTGGATGACCAGGCTCGTTTTCGATGCTACAACGTCTAAGCATCCAGTTTTTTATGGGAAACTATCTAGCTTCCCCCGTGTTGGTTCCGGAATAAACGATCTGCCTTTCTGCCAGGCAGCTTGTGAAAGGCGAGCACAGGCTTACCATCACTAACACCATGACATCCTACTATGGGGTAGAATATCGCAGCAACTCGCCCGGATTGGTACCACCGCCTAACATATTCCTGCCGCCATAACATAATTGCTTACCGTTGATGTGTTTCGTTTTGGAGGGTAAGGTAGCCGGTAAAGTTACTTTTGCTCGAGGCCTAACCTCCCGGCGTTAGGTTGGCAGCGCATCATTACTACCTTTGATATCTCTAGGCGACGTGAATTTTTACCAACAGAAAATCCATCTGCTTGCTTGCCTTCCAATGTCACAAAAAAGTTTTGACTTGTCCAAGTACGAGGTTCTGTAGCGTAAAGTATAAAACATGTCTTATGAAAATAAAATTTGCAGGAGAGTTAATTTTAAATTGGAATTTCAAATGTACTTTTTTACAAATATCCCTTCTTTAACTCAATCAAAAGCCATGAAATTCACTTTCTATTTGTACAATATCAAAGTATCCCATATTGGAATAAAAAGGTCACACTTAAAGACGTCAATTAACATTTAGTTCATCATTAATGTATCGAGTACAGCCATAATAGTATGTCACCGATACGAAGAGGTCCCATTAACATGTTGCGTCGTCGCTACATCGCTTTCCATAAATCTATTCACAGACTTCCCGCAACGGGTCACTTTTGTATGAATCCGCGCGGATGACCGCTTATTGCAGTTTCTGCCCTAAATGATTCAATACAAGCAAAAACTTAAAAATTATAGACCTTTTCACCAACTCTTTTAAATCACATTCCATTAACGTCAGCTATAGTATACGTAAGTACCTATATACTCGTATTAGTAGCTCTCTAACAATCGTACTTATGTTGAAAGAGTAAGCGCTAAGAAGCCTCCTCATATTGATAAGAGTAAGTTTTCTCTCTTTTTTTATATGACAGGTCAGTGAGCATGCACACGGCTATCCGTAGATAGATATCATAGGTTCCTATCCTGTAGCCAGGATTTCAGGGCTATTGTTCAAATTTACTCTCCAGCCCGGAACGTAATAGGGTCATCATGGCAGAAGAAACAGGTAATGTAGCCCCTACCCTGGCACCTGTTGTACATCACTCTACCCCCAGTACTCCGTTTTGACTTATTAACCTGTTACTCATCTGACGAGCTGCCTTGCGAAGAGTCTGATCGGCTATTATACTCAGTGAACCCGGGCCCACAAAGGGAAAAGATACTAAAATTAAATAAATTATTTTAATGTTTCATATTTGTATCTGCTATATCCAATAAGCGTTTAGTTATTTGTTGCGGCTTCTTCTTCTTTTATAAGAATATGGCTTTTGATCGTTTTTCACGATTTGCTTTGCCAATGTCAAGTTAGTTAATTCTTATACACTCATTAGTCACTATGTACAAAGTCATGTATGTGTATGTACAAGGTCAGGGTCTTGAGTAAAGCGGTGGCTTCTTCTTCTTCACTCAAGCTTATCTAGTGAGATTTGACGGCAGCGAGGAAAAAGACGATACCCTTATTATCTTTATGATAATTTCATTTGTGCACTTTCATTGAACAAATTTAATCCAATTCCCATCAAAGTTAACCAATTTCACTCAATATAAACACGAAATTCAATAATAATAAAAAATTACAACCGTCTTCATTCACGATGGCGCCAAAACTCAGACGGCTTGTGTCAGTTCTTGCCATTGTTGTTTTAAAAACAGGTAGTCAGATGGTATTCGTTTTGACGGGCACAACCGTGTCAGACCGTGTTCTCAAATTAATAAACATGTA
The DNA here is from genome assembly GCA_002245475.1 of Calephelis virginiensis. Lineage (NCBI taxonomy): Eukaryota > Metazoa > Arthropoda > Insecta > Lepidoptera > Riodinidae > Calephelis > Calephelis virginiensis. The sequence goes on from NJDC01003826.1 coordinate 18,677, forward strand.
TCGCAATATGTGTTGCTAGGTACAAAATTTTAAAACGGTAAGACAAACGCGGTTTATTAAAAGGACATGTTTTCGGGAAGGTTTTTATTGAAATAACATGGTGAAATGGAAAGGAATTCTAATTTCATCAGGTTGACGAGTACCTAATAAAATAGTTTAGAGGCAAACTTAAATATTTGATATGGGTGTTTCTTATTCTTTTATCTATTTAAGTATTTCTATGTATTAGAAACGTTAACAAACACCCATAGCACATGCTTACTTTGGGGTTAGATTAAATTTTAGTGACTTGTCAATAAAAAAATGTCACACAAATATGTTAAAAAGACCGTGGACATTTAATCTATTTCTAGGTTAAAATTCATTGACATGAACAGTGGATCCATTTCTGACTTTTGGGAACCATTGTTTAAGTCTTAAATTTCTAAAAGTTTTTTTAGTTTTTTATCTATTTTATTTCTAAGGCATGTAACGGTTAAAGTTAACTGACAATCCCATCAGACCCTGATATAATTTATTGAAGTCTTGCACTAATATACAATATTATGTGTGCTTGAACTTTTTCTATCATGAGGATATTTAAATATTGTGTCTTAAAAAAAAATCAAAAACTTAACCCTTTTTTGAAAGCAAAACCCATCTGTCTACTTCAGTTATGAAAATGTCGACATCAGATTTAACATAAACATAGATAAGTATTATGTCTAAAAGATAACTGTTTCAGTTTTTATATTTTTTTTCAAATTATTTTTATAATGTCAAAAATAGTGATTTGGCGCTTAAGACGTTTACCTTAGAGCGCAATATTTCATAG
>NJDC01003827.1:4478-22456 GCA_002245475.1 Calephelis virginiensis
ATACTTTATTATCTTTATTTTTGTGTTTAGTGATAACATTTTGTATGCAATAAAGATATAATTATTATTAACATTATAACAATGGCCGCCTCGATGGGCGAGTGGCTAGTGATGACGCCTAACTAGACCGATCAACCGCGAGGTTCGGGTGCGATTCCGGACGGGGCATGCATTTGTGTGATGAAAATTTAGATGTCTGCATTTCCGGGTCTGGGTGTTTATTAAATTTATTCTGGTATCTATTTAAGTATATCTATGTATTAAAATCGTCGACCTACACAAGCATATAATTTGCTTACATTGGGGTTAGATTCAATTTGTGTAACTTGTCCAGGGATATTTATTTATTATAAACCTTACACTTACCATATAAACCTTACTCTTCAATCACTTTATTTATTTAAAAAAACCGCATCAAAATCCGTTTCGTAGTTTCGTAGTTCGACAGAGGAAGCGACTTTGTTTTATACTATGTAGTGACTTATTATTTTATTTTTCATACATAAACTGAACGTGTGGAATAAAGTGCACCGGGACAGCTAGTATATTAAAATTTCCACAACAGATAATACGCTACCTAGAAAATTCCACATAAAACTTACAATAACATTTGTACGCCAAAGAACCGCAAAACATTTCGCTTTTAGAGTTATTGGTTTTATTTAAGCACATCTGGCTCTTGAGTGATTTCGTTAGGAGCCTTCTTATTTTCCCAACCTTTCACATAACAATAACTGACGTAAAAGAATCGGGAGGTACAAATTGTGGGAGCGAGATAAACATTGCATTTCTTATATTTCTTGTCTTTCATATTATGAGACTTATATTGTATGAGAAAGGTGCGTTTGCTGTATTTGAATGGTTTAAGTTTAAGATATTAAAGAGATATTCCCTTCCCGAGCATACTAAAGACTTACCATTAAATAAATTTAAAAAATGTATTAAATTTAAGTTGTATAGTAAAGGTTATGAATGAATACACTTTATTATGCACCAAAATTTACAAAACAATACACACTTTTTCACTTATAATATTTAGCTTAGGTGCACAAAGGCGGTCTTATCGCTTCCGAGCGATCTCTGCCAGACAACCTTAGGGTGAAGGAGACACTTTATGTAATTTAAAAACTAAGGTAGGACTTCATAAAACAAACCTTACACTAATCTTATAAATATATTGTTTAACTTCATTTAATGCATACATGTTAAATAAAGTACATTAGATATATTATAATTATAAGATTTCAGAATATTTAGAAAACAGAAATGCTTAGGATTAATTGATTTTCATACAATCTCTACAAATTAATTATATGTGATATACTTTTGTAAATGATATTTATAAGAAAAAAGATAAGCCCGCTGAGTTTCTTTCGCCGGATCTTCTTAGTAAATGGCCGCGTTCCGTTCCGGTGGATGTTTTTATTTAATTTTAACTATATATATACAGAAACCTTTGTACAGATTTCCGTAAATAAATAAATTTAGATTTTGGTTTCGATTAACGGACACTTGCACAGTGCTAGGTTACATTTAATATTGAGTTAAACTATCAAACATAAGATTTATCCTTAGTCAGACGCTAACTCAGTGTTAAATACTTAACCCAGGAACGTGCAAGTGGCCATTACACAGATACATTTGTAAAATATCTAAAAATAAATAAATATCTCTGAACAAATCACACATGGATCTGGATTAGATAAGTAAGCAAATTACATACCTGTGTTAAGGGTGGTAATTTACAGTATTAATTTACTTAGAAACTAGCCGACCCAGCAAACTTCGTATCGCTTGACTAATGTCAGCTACTACATAACATTTGATGTTCCGACAGTAGTGCAGTCTGCCGGATCCAATGTAAATCATTCCAAAATCAACGACTACTTACAAAGGTAATTAAAAAAACACTTTCCAGGAGACCAAATTGTGAATCTAAACCATTCCCGAATCCCCTTGAACACACACAAAAAATTTCGTCAAAATCGCTGCAGTCGTTTATGAGTTCAGTGACATATACATATATATAAAGAAAAATGTAAATGTAAAAATACTTAAATAATTACAAGAATAAATTTAATACACACACCCAAACTCAGAAATGCAGATACCTAAGTGTTCATTACAGTCTTGCGTTTGGTAGTGCTAGGAATCCAGCGCTTTTTCAAATCTAGTCAAATCAAATGTTTAATCTATACAAAGATTATTGTGACGCATCTATATAATTTTAAAAACTACCACCGGATCTTTTCCTACTCCTGCCGCCATTATAACCCTGTCGAATGTCCGTAGGGTAGGGTAGATGGTAGACTTACGGCCAATGTTAATAGTGTATCTCAATCTAATGGATTTCAAGCAATCTAGATAGCTGCGTATCCGCCGGCCTATCCTATACCTCATTCCCATAGTTATCCTGTACACAGATATATTATTGGCAATCGATAACATAAAAATGGATCAAAATATCAATCTTGGACAGCGAGTTTTGGATTAGGATTGATTATTAATATTGGCCGTTACACAATAGGCCTTCTATCCCAGTTACAGGACGGCGACGCACCTGTAACATCTATAGTGTCTGTAGGCCACGGTTGTCTCTTACCAACAGGAGGGCCGTGTGTTTGTTTGCTTAACTCTTACATATGAAACATATGTTCTACTACTAGCGGTTTATCACATATCTATAAAAAGGCAGTGAGAAAATATTAAATTAGGAATAAAAAATGACACCTACAAAATTGTAGGAAGGCGAGATCGACTTTGTTATAATTTGATTGTACCGAGACGTGACGGGGATTACAACATGTTAACTAAGAGTATACATTGGTATAGAGCATCTGTCATTAAGCACTATCAATTTTGGTGTCTTATTTACGGGAATCTGTCCGCTTGTTTGCCTTACAAACTCATAAAAACACTTAGAAAACCGAAAAACTCAAATTTGAATATCTCTTATTTTTAAGTTAAGATCACATATTCCGCAAATAAATAATTTTGATTTAATTATAAAGATAATTGCTTCGAAAACGGGTCATTCGTACAAAAGTTATATTACGATGGGGTCATTTTAACTTTTGTACGTATATCATATTTTTATCAATAAATTCAAAACGTGATATTTTTTAATCTGCATCAGCATAAAACCTTATTTCCCGTTTAAACAGTAGAAAAGAAAATAACTTCTCTATTTTGCTCTGTAAAATGTTCTATTCACAGACTCGTGTCTCAAAATTGATTATTTAAGTAAAAGAAGAAGTAAATGATTTAACCTACTACTCGTATATACGATATAACTTGCCTTTGAACAACAAAAAAACAATAATTGTGTATTACGAATTTTATTATTATAATGTTTCAATTTATTAATAACTCAAAATTTAAAAATAGCTTTTTTTAATTTGTTTCTTAAAATTATACGCAACAATATATAATTATAATGAGCCCATTAAACTACTCAACGATTTAGTACTCGTACTTGTATTATTAGGGTGCATAATATGTTCCTAATTAATCATTGATTAAGCTTTGTTCAACTTCCAACAGACGATAGGAATTTGTTGATGAATATAGACTTCTTTATTATTATGTATAAAAATATTTGATTAAAGCCCAATTTAAAACCGTTAGGTACTTACTTTCGGAACACTTAGAACTCTCTCTAAACTAAGTTTAAATATGAATAATTTATGCAAAGCAAAGCTGCATAAAACCCACTCCAATTTTATTGCCATGTCAAATTATAATTACGCTTTTTCTGATAGGTAGCTAATAATTCCGAGAAAGTCCCATATAGCTGTAATTACCAGTAGTTTTTAAGTTATACTTAATATCGCATTTATTTTCATGTACAAAGAACACCTCGGCTTCATAATTTACTTTCACAAAAAAAGAACGATAATTACCGAAAATTCAAATCATGTTTGCAAAACGTGGTTAAATATTGGAATATTTTGAGGTTAGATGGTTATTGGCCGAGTAATCACTTATCAAACATAAGAAAAGCTATACCTACATTGATTGACTTTCCTGCCGCCATAATGACTAGGTTATGTTTGTGTCTGGAGGTTAGGGTAGTCGGTAGACTTGCACAATAAGCCTTTCATATCATACTTGCATCCAGACAGCGACAGACCTATAATATTGAAGGTGTCTATGGACCACGGTTACCTTTCACCAGCAGGAGAGCTGTGAGGAGAGTTTATTTTTTTTATATCAGAAGTCAGCGTTTTGGAGTCGTTTAAAAATACCAATAATCCAGACATTCACAGTTCATTCATTCCACGTAAACTTAAATCAATACATATTATTAAACAAAGTCCCTCGCCGCGTCTGTCTGTCTGTCTGTTCGCGATTTACTCGAAAAGTACTGAACGGATTTTATTTCGGTTTTCAACAATAGATAGAACAATTCTTGAGAAAGGTTTTAGTGTATAGTAAATTTATGTTTTGTACAAACCAACGATATTACAACGATATTAGTTCAATATGTCGGCAAAAAATAAGCCGATCGGCAGCTTTCCTCTAAAACGCTGCCAAAACCTTTTGAGTTTTAATAAAACAATGTATGATGGGATTTTTCCTCTTCGATAGATCTCAAAAAAAGTAAACGGTGGTATACGTCTATCTTTAAAGAATAACCCACAATAACCGTTTTTTGCCTTTACTTAAAACAGTAATATAAAGGTTTACTTTAGAACATATTTTTAACAATACAGCATTAACCCTTAATCAAATAAATCTGTTAGATACGTTATGCCTTTAACACTATCAGAAAAAAATTAACAAGTAATGAGTTATCAAAAAGTTAAAATCTCCGGGCGCAAAATTAAATATCATTGAAGCGTAGCAAAGACATGCGCGCTTACTACATACTTACTTAAAAATTACTTCTTTGTATTTTGTTACAATAGTTTCTTTGATGTAGTATTTAATATTTTTTTAATGTAATACTTGCGATTAGTTTTTTCTGTATTTTTTTTTATATAACTAGGAATTTAGGTAAACAGTTACTTTGCTTGATTTGTTTGTTCCACGTACTTAGTATTAAATGTTATTTTTATTTTCACGTTTGGCTTGGCTTTTACGTTGTCTTATTATTTCCTTTTTGTATTTAATAACATTTATTAGTAGAATTTTTATTCTTGAATAACCGAAGCGAAGCGAGGGCGGGCAGCTAGTACTGAATAAAACTAACTCAAAAAGTCATTGAAGACTCTTGTTCTTCATTTTAATTTCCATTAAGAAATACATGTCAAACCCCAACAGAACATACCTAAACAAAAATAAAATTATTAATTTGCAACTTTCAGCTACAGGGGAATTTTGTTTTTAGCGGGAAACTTTTTAGCCGAACTTTTTGGCGAGGGATAGCAAATTAGTAATTTTATTTTTGTATAAGTAAGGATTTCCGCAAAAGTAGCGCCTGTTGCAATCAATCATACCTAAACTGCGAAGTGGCACTCTCCTGCTCTTAGTTAGACTAATTTGTGTAATTTATTTAAATACGTTTATTATTTACATCAGCTGTTTATAAAACTGGCAACTAGGAGTATATTTTATGTATTTTAACAAACAAGTATATATGTCCCTCTCATATTAACAAAGTGAGTTGTAGTGCTATGAGGAGCGGGCACTACGCCTTTGTTCTCGTTGTCAAATTGTCCCGCGCGTTCTGATTGATTAAAATGAACTTTATGTTATACCAATGCAGTACAACTTTTTTGTACACATTTGTAATAAAATAGAAATACTTGCGTAACTTGTGAACTACAAAGTGAACAATTAGTGTGACGGTTCTATGTAACCTCTTATCAATGACCCAAACAGCATATCTCCCAACTAACGGCTGGACCAATCAACCGAAAAACTGTTATAAGGAATTCTGAGGTAGTTTCAACACGTACGCAGGGACGTGCTATCTTTATGTACATATGGAATTCCCAAAAATTGATTGACTGGAAACTACGACACTTGGGATAAAGTTATTTTTAGAAATAGCTTTGGACGGTAACCCATAACTCATTACATACCACTCACATCTAAGAATAAATTCCCCATCAGTGTTTGAGTCATATTTGGGAGAATATAGACTTTTATGTTATTCTGTTTACCTATAAGAACAAGATATTTTAATCACTGATAGCAAAGACACGACTGCGACAGATGATGTCATACTCTGTATCATTTTCCTCCTGTTACATTTTTCCCGGTGTTGGTCCGGGCTCCTTTACAGAATAGATCATTTGCCTTCCTACCACGCTGCTCATAAAAGGCCAGCATAGACTTACTGTCAATAGCACCGTGAAATCCGACTAGGTGGTAATGTTTATCAGCGAGATTGTCGTTGACGTTGACGTGTTCCAGCTCGAAGGTTTAGGTAGCCGGTACACTTTCTTTTGCTGGAGGCCTAACATCCCGGCTTCGGGTTGTCAACGCACCATTACCATCTTTGGTGGATGTTTTGGTGGTTTATCAACAGGAAATCCGTCTGCTTGTTTGCCTTCCAGTATCATAAAGAAAAGAGCTACCCTGATAAATCTCGATCAGTTGTATCTTAAAATGCTGTACCTGCAACAAGTATAATATTTGTATAAGACGTATAATTGTACCTATGCTAGTTTAAAAAGTAATTAGTACTCAATGTGGCTCTGCTCGGGAGCATGCTCTCCACCCATACCTCGTACTTTGAAACTATTACAGCTGTTGTTTTTTTGACTACTATACCAATTCTAGTTTCATTGTTCGTGTAAAAAATATGATTTTTATGTGACAGTTATGGTAATTTTAATTTATTTAATGGTTATAGAACATTTCTACAAACGCCTGGTTATTTAACATTAGCAAAATCTCAAAAAGTAAATGTCATACATCTTCTCGCTATTTTAATGGGTCAGCTATGGAGATTGAAGAAAGGAAGAAAGTTCAAATCCACTCATTGAGATTTGAGGTTTTGATCGATTGCGGGTTGACGGATTGTCATACACGTGTTTTGATTCTTATTTCAATTTTTTCGTGCTTTTCATTGTTTTTTTATTTCATTGAGTTCCCTAAATCTGTGTTGTGTTGTTTTCTGGTTACGGTAAGTGTTTTATGTATCATAACTATGGCTAACATCCCACCTAAACCCCCGGATCCTCCTCCGCAATGTTCTACACAAGAACAACAGAATTCCATTGAATCCATGGACACCGCTAACTCAATTATATGAGAGTCTGGTTTATAGTACACGTTTTTAAAACTGAAGCCGATCCCTCATCTGGCACAGCTATTAATCTGGTGAAGTTCGTCCAATTCTTGCTCTCAAATAAAATTAGAAAAATATTTCACCCGACAGTGTAAAAAAATTGTAAGAAATAGGTTGTCGGTAGAGCTTACTTCTCCTGAAGGTGCTAATAACTTGTTGACTATAAATCATCTCTAGCTGATGCTGGTTACTATGTATCCATACCCTCATTTCATTTAACTCGTATGGGTGTTGTTAGAGATGTTCCTACAGATCTATTGATGGAAGAATTTGTGGCATCAGTGTAACTTCCTTACCCTTGCGGGAACATATTGAAAGCTAGACGATTTTATAGAAAATCAGTAATCGATAGTGTAGTAAACTCGATCCCTACAAAGGCTGTTGTTTTGACATTTAGTGGACAATCTCTTCCCTCGAGAATTTTCTCATTCTACACCGCCCTTCCTGTTGAGCCCCATAATTTCCTCACCATTCAGTGCAATAAATGCTGCAGATTTGGCCATATCCAAACTCAATGCAGGTCAAAACCTCATTGCTACCGTTGTTCCCAACCCCATACCGCTGATACTTGTTCTTTACAAGAAACTGAAGCTTCCTGCCTTTATTGCTCAGGCCGTCATTTTGCCTTTAACAAATCATGCCCTGAGCACTCTAGGCAGAGGGCAATTAAACTGACAATGAAACAAGAGAATATGTTACATATGGAAGCCGCATCTAGATTCCCAACTACTCGGAGATCCTATGCTGAAACCTTCAAAATCATGTTTTCTCAACCCTAGCCTTACTTCACTCCTCCTAGTTCTGTTCAACCTGCCAATAACCATCAATGTTCCACTCCACCTACTACTTCGTTCAAAAAAATTGTCTTTATCCCACGAAGACAACCTCCTCCTCCTTCAAAAGGATCCGACAGAGCAGCACATCAAGCCATTACCGATAATGGTTTTATGCATACTTCTCCCAATGGTTGCGCTCTTGCGAATGATAATGTTTCCCCTCCTACCTTGGATTTCAATATTATTGAATTATTTCTGTCTACAGCTATTATTAGTCTAAGCAAGGAGACCATTTTTTTCCGCCCAACGTTGCATCTTAACTCAATCAACTGTATAGTTAACTATATCAACATGGACCAGATCGTTCAGTGGAATTGCAGAAGCATTCGTCATAAAAAAACATGAAATTATTAACTTACCTAATTCACACAAACCTATCGCTTTTGCCATTGCGGAGATGTGGCTTGTCCCGGGATCTTGTTTTCCCATTCCCGGATATGTTGCTCTCCGCGATGAGAGAAGTGATGGATATGGAGGCTCGGCCCTCCTTATTAAATCTTCTCACACTTACTTTCACTTACCCTTACCCGCCCCTTCAAGCAACTTTAATGCTATAGCTGCAAAGGTGGATGGTATCACAATAGTATCTTTGTATATTTCCCACCCTCATATCTCAATAATTGCAGAGTTAAATTCTATCTTTTCTTGTTTATCTCTCCTCTTTCTTATTCTAGGAGAGTTTAACTGCTTTCATCCCATCTACGATAGCAGTGGGCAAGACTTTTTTGCTCTGGATTTAGTTGATTTGTTAGATTCCTTAAATATTTGTATTCTAAATGATGGATCCCCTACCCGCAGAACATCTCCAACTTAGTGCCCCAGCACAGTTGACCTGTCCTTTTGCTCTCCTAATATGGCATCACTTCTTTCATGGCGAACACTACAAAATTCTTATGGTAGTGACCATCTCCCTATCATCATATCTAAACCCAAATCTAATATTACTCAATCCCAACTTCCTCCTCTCCTTAAGTAAAGGTTGGCTGTTGCTGATTGGGATTTATTTTCAAGAGCTTCAGATCAGTATGTATTCCTCCTCCCTCCAATTCAGAATAACAACATCGATATAACCCATCAACAGTTTACCTCTGCTCCGATTAAAGCTGCTGATGCTCATATCCCAGTTAAAAACATTAATAATAGTAGAATATGTTCTCATCCCTGGTGGGACTCTGAATGCACTGTCCTAGTCCGACAACGAAAACAAGCTGAACGTCTGTATTGCTCTTCTGTGACATTAGAAAACTTTTTATCCTACAAGCACATCAATGCAAAATTTAAGCGATTATGCTCTAAAAAGAAAAAGCAAGGGTGGGTCGAATTTTGTGAAAGTGTGTCCCCACAAACTCCTGCGGCAACAATTTGGCAGAACATAGAAGTTTACCTAACCTAGCTCCCGCTTCAATTCCCTTTTTTCTTGACCTTCCCTCAACATATAATAGTCTTAGTTCCACTCACAATTTAGATTCTCCCTTTACATCTTCAGAAATGAATATAGTGCTGAATCAACTAAAGGACTTCTCCCCAAGCTATGACGGTATTCCTTATTCTTTTTTAAAGAATGCTGGTAATTACACCATGGATTATTTTCTCCAACTAATTAATAAAATCATTGAATCAGAAATAATTATAAAAGACTGGAAACTCTATTTAATTATCCCCATATTAAAACCTCAAATGGATCCTTTGCCGCCGGGGTCCTACAGACCTATAGCCCTTGCCTCGACACTATCAAATATTACTGAACACCTGGTAAAAAACCAGCTAGAGTAGTTCATAGAACGCATTTTACCTAATAGCTAGTTCGGTTTTCCGAATGGACTGAGCACAATGGATAATCTTTCTATATTGACTTCAGATGTTAGGCTATCATTTTCTAAAAATGAATCCCTAGCTGTGGGTTTTTTAGATGTTACGTCAGCATATGACAAAGTCCTACTTCCCTTACTCAGGCAGACCGCAGAAGATGCTCTATCAGAGTATTCCCCCGAAGTTTGTTCACTTCATATGCAATCTATACAAAGAACGTTCAATTATAGTTCGCTACCAAAGAACTACCTCTACTGCCTGTCTGATATACGAAGGCCTCCCACAGGGATCTGTGCTCAATCCTCTGTTATACAATATATACTCTCATAATTTAGATACAGTTGTTACCAGTTTCTGTTCTATTCTCCAATATGCTGATGACATATGTCTATATGCTTCTGACAAATATATGTCTATATGCTTCCGACAAATTTCTAGCTAATGTGTCCGCCAAACTTAATACTGCTTTAAATTATCTTCAGGACTGGCTAAACTACATGTAGATTACATATATTTCCTGTTAAAATTTGTCGTTTTTTTATAGAAATAGATCCGTCCAATTAGCATTCTACAGACCTACAACTTGTTGAGGTTCACACCAAAGCAAAATTTCTGGGCATGATGACATGACTCAAAAATGTCTGGCTTACATCATTTGAACTACTCTATTGATAAATGTGAGAGGGGCATCAACTTACTCCGATCCCTTGCGGAGTTTGGTGGGGCGCTCACCCGTGCACTGAAATTAGTCTACAGTGCTATTATTCGTAGCATTTTAGCAACCATGGGGTTGCTTTTTAATCGAACCATGCAACAAAACTCCTCTATCGAAACTGGGCAAAATTCAAAATGTTTGAGAATAGGGGCTATTAAGTCTACACCCACTAATGCCCTCTAGGTGGAGTGCGGTGATCCTCCTCTCAATTTACGAAGGCAGTTCCTAGCAGATAGATTTATTAATAGATTTACCAATTATCTTCCCATCCCCCTTGCAAAAACTATCAGCACTATCCTCACTCATTGAGTCGTCTGCCTACTGGTCTCACAAACAACCTCTTCGCTTTATAAATAGTTTCAGGAAATTGTCACAGATACCTCAACCTTTATGTCAAGCTTCCAAATTACCATTATTTGACATAAAGTTTAATTCACTCCTATATCAACCAAACATACACTTAAATATTGGCATTTATAAGGAATCTATAAATGCAAACAGCTCATTTAACGATTTTGTTAATAATAAGTACCCATTTTGGTTTACACCGACGCTTCTAAAAAAAACCTACTGACATGGTTGGAGCAGCTGTCTGGATACCTAAATTTCGTGTTGCTTTATTCTATAAATGCCCTATTTTCTCTGTTTATACAGCGGAAAGCCTAGCTATACTTGAAGCTATTAAGTACATTGAATCTCACAAGCTTAATATCTCAATAATATTTTCTGACTCACTTAGTTGTTTAAAAGCTATTTCAAATAGTAATTTCTATTCTAGATCTAAACTAAGTATAATTTTTCAAATTAAAGACGTTTTGTACAAAAGCTCTACTAATAATATTCAGGTTGTGTTGGCTTGGATACCTAGTCATGTAGGGATTAAAGACAATGAGGTAGTAGATGGGCTGGCTAAAGAATCTGTGAGCATTGGCTGTCTAGACCAATTCTATATACACCCTCTTGACCTTTCTTCGACAGCTCGACATGATCTTCTTAAGGACTGGAGTGCAAACTGGGCCCAGTCTAACCTAATAAAAGGGAATTATTATGCAACCATTCAGCCTTGCATTCAGGAAAAACCATGGTTTTATCAGATTCGATCAATGAATAAAACTGCGAGTGTGGACAAGAGGAAGGTACAGTTGATCACATTTCATTTAATTGCTCAAAATTCCCTACATCCCTGTATGATATCCTTTCAAGTGATTTTCCTAAACCTCTTAACTATAAATGGTTACTGCTCTCAAGTAACCGCAATATTATGAAGTTGTTATGTAAATATACAAAATCTAACAAAATTAAATCATAAAAAATATGTTAACCCATATGTATGTTGTAAAGTTTGGTGCTGGCATATATGTATATTGAGTATGTTACTTTTTAAGTAGCTCAATATCTTCAGATAAAGTAAAATACTTACTGTGTGGTGGTCCCGTATCTAACATTGGCTAAATAAGTCGTGGAAAACGATTGAAAGCCATATTTATATTATTTATATATATTTATATTTATAAAAGAAGAAGAAGAATATTTTTATGACAAAATACAGCGTACAATCACACGGCTTCTCTGATGGTAAAAAACTATTGTAACCTATATACACCAAGAAGCTATTGGTACTTCTAACCTAATAGGGATCATCCTGGTTATAAGATAGAGAAATTAACTCACTCATTGCGCTCTGTGCTATGTTTATAAATAGCAGCAGCCATAAATAGTAATCCATATAAAAAATATACACATTGTAGAGGATATTTTTTATGTGGGTTACTTTAGAATATTTTACTCTATTTGAAAACTAGAATTTTGTGGTCAAGCTGATACTCGTATCATTAAAATTTGATGGATTTTCATCAGTAATTGATTTTAACAACCTAGATTCTTTGCAGTTTGAAAAGGTTTAAACGATGTTTGTTGAGATGGAAAGTTATGGAAAATATTATTTATAAAAAAGAAATGTATTACGTATACATTTAACACAATTTTAAATTTACTTATTTATTAGGGTAAATAAATAAATCAACTAGGTATGGAATCCATACTAAACGTTACCTAAACTGTTAGTTGTACGAGTATATTGGGATCGATTATAAAAACACATTAAAGAGTGACCATACTTGTATCATATAAAAGCATTTTTTTATAAATAATTCAACCTGTATACCACATGTATACCCAAAATACAGTTAATATTGTAGTAAGAGCAGTAATGTGCAGTTTTTTTGTCATTTTTTGATATTTTTGCTAATAAATACAAAGTAACAAGAAGTTTCTTATAGATATCTAAAAAATAACCAAACCTCCTTTGTTGTACTTGTAATACGCATTGATACCGTGGTTTCCATAAAAAAATAACAGCTTTTAAAGTTTTCTAGTCCGAGTTACAGGTGGGCCTCCTGAAGAGCATGCTCCCCAGCAGAGTCATTTAAAAAGCGAATTATTTTATAATCTAGCACTGGTACAGCTAGACGCAACATACAAAGATTAAACTCGTTGGATGTACGGTACTTTAGAATATAAAGTTCCCCATGTTGGTTAGGGCTTCTTTGCAGAATATACCATCTTCTTTCATGCTAGGCGGCTTGTAAAAGACAAGCATAGGCGATATGTGACTAGCTGTTAGAGTTTTGCAGCGAATTGCCAAGATTGGTACCATCGTGACCGCCTTACCTATTTCTGCCACCATAACGCCAATGCTTGCCGTTGACGTATTCCGATCCGGAAGGTAAGGTAGCCGAACTTACTTTTGCTCTAGGCCTAACGTCCTGGACTTGGGTTGACAATACACCATTACCACCTTTGGTATTTCTAGGCCGAGTGAATTTCTTACCATCAGGAAATCCTTCTTCTTGTTTGCCTACCTCTTCGGGGATATGGGCGTGAAGATACTTTTTTTTTTGTTTGCCTTCCAGTAACATAAAAAACTGATCACGATTCATCAAGTGACTCTGATGCAGAGCATAACTGGGAAACCGAGCAACTTAATAACTGCATCAACTTGTAATGTCAATACTTGAAACTGGATTATTGCAGCTAGGGATAGGTTTACCAGTACACCAGTCTTACAACAGTTTCAGTTTTAACAACAATTTTAAATCTTTTACCATTAGGAATCCTGTTTCTTTTCTTCCATTTTACATTAACCATAAGATGAGCCTTCTAAAGCGATATCCTGGTGTTTTCTGGTTGGCTACTGATTGATTAGTAGATTAAGACGCAATACCACAGAAACGAAAAAGCTCGACAGTCACAACTAGAGCTTCCTTAGCTTTTGTTCTATTCATGACACATAAGAAAGTCACTAAATATAGGGTGAGTTATTCGCGTTACGGACTCTGTATTTAACCATTATTCACTGCTAACAATATTTATTTACTTGCTAAACTTGCCTGCACTAGCGTTTTCAAACATTTTAGGTCATCTGCAAAAAATCCATAGACTTTGCCTTTTTCGGGTCACCAGCATGTCAAAAACTTAAAGTGATTACTTCTCCCAATGTTGGTCTAGAGCCGCTGAGAATAGAACTTCTGCCTCTCTGCCAGGCAGCTTGTAAGTGGCGAGCACAGGTTAAAAAATAGCCATCACCAACAATGGTACTGGAGGTAGAGTGCTATTTAGCAACTTGCCCGGGTAGGGATTTACTATTTTGCCTATTCCTGCTGCCATAATGACTCTCATGTTCCAGTCTGGAGGCTAGGGTGGAATGTTTACGTCTCGGCCTCAGGACAGCTATAAAATCTATGGTGTTGGTAGACTACAATAATTGTCTTTTACCATTAGGAGATGGGTGTGCTTGCTCGCTGACATCTAACATGCAAATAAAATTAAAATACATACCAACATATAAATAATTTTATGTATTTGATTTGTTTCGAAACTCGTTCAGTTCCCAGGTCAGGCAACTCAAAATGAGTTTTTTAATTTTCAAATAAAATTAATGTTACCTGAGATTAGATGAGTGCTGGCTTTTGGTCTGTACTCCAACCGTCTTATTAATAAACATGGATTAACACAGAAGTAAAATTAAATTAATATTATAGCATACACATTTCAATAAAGACTATATTACTTTTTTATACGTGGAACCTTGAAGTTCTTTACTCCGTGTCTATTAATATCACAGTAAGTGGCCAGGAACTGCGTATAAAAATAATAAATATCTTTATTAATAGGAAATAATTTCATCATTAACGGGAGTGTAAAAAGCTTACAAAGCAATCCGCAAACGTAAAGGCTTTTAGGAAAATTGTACAGAGTAATTTTGTGCCGAGAAAATGAACTATGTGTTAGGGACGACTAAGACCGCGCAAAGTGGACAAAATGGAGAACAGACCCTGGATCCCTTTAAACGTTGAGATCAACCGGAGCCGATGTTAGGATAATGATGCCGTCACGAATTCAAATTGACAGTTAAGAGACTATTAAAAATATTCCATAAAAAAAACACTTTGGAAGTGCCGGCAGACGTGACCTTGAATATTAATGTTGTGCATGTTTGATACTTTGAAATAGTTAAGGAATAATTTTGCACGAGTTGCTTGATACATCAGTATAAAAGTACAATCATTTATGTTTTAAAATACAATATTCAACTAATTGTTTTTTTAAATACCAACAAGAATATCGAGCATTACACAAGGTTCAAGCAAATTTGGCGAAAATCAAAAAAAAATGAAATGCGACGAAAACATCTAGTCGTTTTATTCTCCCTCCGTCTTGCGATTTTTTGACCAGCTTACGTATCCTGACGAAAGTTTAATATTTTTCACCTAGAAAAAGTGCAAGCAGTTTTTACTTCAAAACCAACATAAGGTGGTCGAAACTTGAAGCTGAAAATCAAAGCTTTTAATAATTACGTTATTTAATTAAACATAATGCTCTCTGTCTGTGCAAAAATCACTCGAAAGTCAAAAAACAACTCTATTAATCATTACTGTGTCAGGGTAATTGAAGAATGTAACGTATGTAACGTTAAGCTATTTATATAGGTATTTTAAGTGTGTTCAATGAAAGTAAAGGATATATTGTTGTGTCACTAACAATGGGTACAGAAAATGTAACAATAACAAATACTGAATCCAGCGTTACTTTATGGAAATTTATTGTGACAGGTGAAGCAAAAAGAAATATTTTTTATTTATTCCTCCAAACAATGTTTAGGCCCGAAACGCTGGAAAGATATCTTAAAAAAGAAGGGTTGAGTGAATTGGAATGGACTTTAAGATTATTGTTGAAGCTAGAGAATGTGACATTAGAAACCGTTAGTTATTGGTACCTATTCGAGGCTTGACTCTACGTATGATATTGTTGCCATCAAGTTTCTTTGAAGGATTTTACCCCCTTAGATATAAATAAACAAAATAACGTATTTTCTACATCCGTGGCATAAAATGAATGCAAAAGTATCTCTGTCTAGTCCGCTTTCACGGGGAACATATTATAATTCCCCGTTTTGGCCGGGCTCCTTTGCAGAATCAACCATCAGCATCTGCCTGCCAAGCAGCTCGTAAAAGGCGAGCATAGGCTTCCCGTCACTAGCACCGTGACAACTGACTAGGTGACTAGTAACTGACTAGAGTTTTGCAGCGACTCGCCCGGATTGGCACTACTGTCTTATTTATTCCTGCCTCCATAACGCTAGTACTTGACGTTGACGAGTTCCGAAGAATAAATTAGCCTGTAAACTTACTTTTGCTCGAGGCCCAACATCCTGGCCTAAGGTTAGCAGCGCACTATTACCATCTTTTGTGTCTCAGGGCGTCGCGAATACCTTACCATCACGAAATCCGTCTGCTTGTTTACTTTCCAATATAATAAAAAAGGTGATGTTGATAATTTCTGTCATAGAGACACTTGAAGAACTATAATCAAACATTAACTATCTTTCTTTCAAAACTCTGAAATGTGAAAAGACAGAAGTTATGGGACCAATTACCTGCGTATTTCCAAATGGATGTGGATACAGCTTGGAGACATTGTAGCGTACTAATTATTTAATAGTCAGCAATGTTTCTCTGATGAAGTGATACTGACCAATCATAACAAAATACATACATATCTTCACGCCTAGTCCCTTATGCTGTAGGCAGAGAGTATCGAGTGCCAAACCTCTTGCAAACCTGCCTGGCTTCATCCACATTCATAATCCTTTTCATACAAACACACTGACTTCGGAGACTTTTGGTGGTGTGCCTTCGGATAACACCCGAGCGATTTGATCGTTAAATGTCTACCTAGGTCTACCCGGGTAACTACATCCATCCATGTTGCATTTCTGCTTTGTTAATCTTTCATCGGCCATTCTTTCTACATGTCCGAATCAGCGGAACATGCCCTTTTTCATTTTAACATCAACAGTTTCTTTCAATCCTACTCTTACTCGGATATCACTATTACGAATGCGGTCGATGACATAATAAAATAAAATTAAATTAGAAAAAGTTTTTAAGATAATGAACGAAATAACTCTTACGTACCACTTACAAGGTAAGGTAAGCTTTGTTTTGAAATGTCTGCCGGCAGCTTAGTCTGTATACCGGAAGGAGGTGCTTCAACTTGCTGCGGAAGATAACACGTCTCCTGTTTTTTAATGAAATATCAACGAGCGACGCTTTCGTTTTCATTTGAAAAAATTACACATTTATATGGACTAAGGAATACTTTTATACGTTAAATATGTTCACTTATTTAGTAACTTAAAAGAAGAAAAGGCTTAAGCAGAGAATAAAACTGTTTTCTTTTATAAATGACGTCAATGTTAAGGTTTTTTAAATTGTCTGAACAGAGGCAGGACTAGAAAGGCTGGGGTAGACAGAGAGCATCGAATGCCAGATCTCACGATCTTGGCAGATCTGTCTGGCTTCCCCTACATTCATTACCCTTTTCATAAAAACCCGTCGGTTTCAGAGACTCTTGACTCCACCCTCAGATAATATCCGAGCGACTTGAACACGGAATGTCAACATTGGTCTCCGCGGGTTCCTACATCCATACACATTTGCAAATACCTTTCTACAAAGAAGTCATGAAAAGTGATTGGCTATCGACGGAGTAATCGCTTAACAAAAATACAAAAAAGATGTAGTCGAATTGAGAACTTCCTCTTTTTTGGAGTCCGTTAAAAATTTACATTAGTTTTTGAACTTTATAGATTACATAATCTAAGTATACAAGATGCCATGATAGTCTCTAATCCATTAGGATGTTACGATATTTAATGTTGGGAACTTTATGTATAGTGTGGCAGTAACCATTTTTGTTTTTAAGACTACCATGTTAAGTGTGGATCTTGAATCCTGGATCAGTTTTCAGTTGATTGTGTTAGAAACATTAATTGTCTACATACATACATACATATCTTCACGCCAAGTCCCTT
>NJDC01003827.1:22603-38967 GCA_002245475.1 Calephelis virginiensis
GTTTTCAGTTGATTGTGTTAGAAACATTAATTGTCTATTGCTTTGAAAACCTACAATAATGGCAACACTGGTATCGGTACGAATAGATACCTATAAAATATATAGTGATTCATATCGGAGGCGGACATTACGTGTCGGATTTTAGAACAGGAAGGACCTAATATTAGTACAAGCCAGACTCTAAATAAGTGTGCTAAGGTAAGTCTAAAATGTTGAGTGGCGATGATAATATGAGTTAAATGTATGTTTTAGATCAAAAACATGTTTAATTTTCAGAGTCTTTAACAGTTGACTACTATTGTAAACTATTACTTAACCATGGGTAAATGTAAGCTATTCCCGTTTCAGCATTACGTTTTACTTCTTCTCAGGATTTCTTAAATAATACTACCATTATGTCGTCAACATATAAAAAATGTATTTTCCAAACCCATTTCACACTAATCGTTTACATAAATTAAAAATAGTGTCGGACCTAAATTGTTTCCTCGAAGGACTCCATACAATACTTTTTCGTCTTTGCTTGTAAATATATCAAGTTTTACTGGTTGTTTCTTATTCATAAGATAGTGTGTTAATATAAGTAGGGAATTACCTCTAATACCTCCTTTTTGCAATTTTTGCATTAGTTTAGGGATCGTAACCATGTCAAAAGCCTATTGAAGATCTATTACATTAATATACGTTTTTAACTTTATCTAAGTTTTCAGTGTGAACTCAATGCAATTATAGCGTCGTCGCGGAATTTCCCATAGTTTTTACTCTCATATTCAAATAGTTTTATTTAGCGCCTCAAAAATGTCTTGATTAAATGTTTTTTTTTCCTAACATTGACAATTTTATCTTAAAGTTTACCATGCTTCCTTAATATAAAGTCCTGTATACGCTATTGAAATAGTCACATAACGACCTTTGAAATCGATCACAGCACAGAATTGAGTGAGTTGAAATTATCTACTGCTGTTAGGCTTCGGAGTAAAAAACCAAAATAATTACTGTTAGTACTTTTTTCTGTGATTTGTTTACTCCGCTTAGCGAAAATAAGTTTCAATGTAGCATCTCTTTTAATGAGATAAACATTTTCATTACTGTTAAAAGTGGAATGAAAAACCTGTTATGATAAAATGTGCTTTGGTAAGCTGGTGCCCGTTTTTGGTACCTTAACTTTTGATGATTAATCACTAACTTCGATTATTCATGTTGGTTATACAATCTTAAATCATAATCATTAATTACGTGGTATGTGAAGCAAAAGAGTTTTCGTGATGAAGGTAAGACGCAAAACTAAACTAGAATAAGTAATTTTTTTAACTAGATTTTCTCCGCCTACCTTGACTAGAATCTCTGTGCACACCCCTGTATATACACTTATGGATGACTACATATTACGATGCGTTACCTATAGATCATCATCATCATCAGCTAGAGAACGTCCACTGCTGGACATAAGCCTCGGTCACCAGCCGCTTGTATCCAGCGACTCCCCACGACTTTGACCAGATCATCAGTCCACCGAGTGGGAGGTCGTCCTTCGGTGCAGGGCCGCCATTCGAGAACCTTTCCTCTCTAACGATTGTCTATGCTGCGAGCATGGTGGCCTGCCCATTGCCATTTCCTTGAAGAATATTTGAACCTACATTGACCTTCACCGACCTGATAATAGAACGAAACATATTTTACTATAAATTTAGTAAATTAAAATCATATTAAAAATGGGCTGCTTAAAATCTCAAAAAAAAATTAGTTTCGATTTTTTTGCAGACAGCCCTATTTTAACGTATTTGCAGTAAACAGCCCATAATTTGATTTTTTTTTCTATTATCCAATCAAGTGAAGTAATCTGGCATCGACATACCTGTGTCTACCTGACAACCCGGGTACATAATGGGCAATAAAACTTCTGTTCGTAAATGTTCGTAGTATCTTAATATTTTCAGAATAAAGATATTTCTTTACTAAATTTATTATTAAATATATTTCATCCTACTAGTGGTCGGCCGTTGGTCGAAATTCAACCATATTAAATTTTAATATCTTGTTGATAAGAACGTCATCATAATTTCTCGAGACCAACTATTTTGTTCCCAAAGTTTCTAATGCGCCATCTGTGATCTTTTATCGTTTTCATCAATATATTTGTTTGTGTGCGTTAAATGCGTGATAGTGTGAGTAATGTTTTATTTATTGATTTAATGTAATTTATAAGCATTATTATTGAAAAATATTAGCGTTCTGCACTTATCCTACACATATAATATAAGTAGGCCAAATTTTATGCTGTTGCGTCAACGTGTTTTTCGTAAAAAGGGGTCCAAAGTTTTGGCATCACGTCTTAATATATAGATTATCAGCTCGGTGAAGGTCGACTTAGGTTCGGATCTTAGGTTAACTGATTTTATTAAGACATAGGCTGAAAATGAATAAAAATAATTTGAAAATTCGAATATATAAATTATATGAGATTGTTATAGAATTTTGCTGCTTTTGTACACGTCATTGTGCACGTCATTTATGTTGAGTAGAATATGACATCACATTCTAAATCCGACAAGCCGTTAAAGCCTTCTATTCATGCGCGACTGTCAGCTTGTCACAACAAAACATTTTTCCCTTCTCGCTCACAAACCGGCACATATTTAAAGACCAACGTAACATCTCATAAAAATAATATTAGCGTCATCATTTGTTTCCAACGCCCGACGCAAAACGAGGGGTGTAGCAAGTTTGACGTGTATATGTGTGTGTGTGGGTGTGTGTGTGCGTGTGAATGCGTAGGTGCGTGCGTGTATGTGTGTATGTGTGAGTGTGTGTGTTTGTGTGTGTGTATGTGTGTGTGTGTGTGTGTGTGTGTGTGTGTGTGTGTGTGTGGGTGTGGGTGGGTGGGTATAATAAAGAAGGAAATAACCACGAAATATAATAAGATTTTACTATAAAAAATTTTTGTTTAACTTTAAAACTTTGAAAAAACTAAACTGTTTAACTTTGAAAGTTTAACTTTGAAAAAAATAAACTGAGAGAAGAACAATAAGAACTGTTGAAGTTTAAATATACACATACATACATACATATCTTCACGCCAAGTCCCTTACGGGGCAGGCAGAGAGTATCGAGTGCCAGACCTCACGATCCTGACAAACCTGTCTTGCTTCCTTCACATTCATAACCCTTTTCATACAAACATGCCGGTTTCGGAGACTCTTGACACCACCCTGGGATAATATCCGATTGATCTGATCGTGAAATGTCACCTTTGGTATCCCCGGGTACCTACATCCATCCACATTCGCATCGTGTATCTGCTTTGTCAATCTTTCATATGTCATTCTTTCCACATCACCGAACCAGCGGAGCATGCCCTTTCGCATTTTAACACCAACACTTTCTTTCAATCCCACTCTTTCTCAGATCTCACTGTTACGAATACGGTCAGCGAGCGTTACACCATAGATTTTCCGTAGTGCTCTCATTTCGACCATACTTATCCTACTTTCATGCTCTTTCTGACATACCCAACTCTCGCTTCCATACAATAACGTTGGAATAAGCACAGAATTATGCAAAGCGAGTCTAGCTTTTTGACTCAAAACCTCGCTTTGGAATAGCTTACCCAACGCTCCATTCACACTATTCCCTGCACTCACTCTCCTCTCTACATCCGCGGTGTACCTTCCATCCCTGCTAAAAGCACAACCAAGATATACAATTTCATTCACTTGTTTCAGCACTACATCATCAACCAAAACTCTTACATCCGTTCTGGCTACGTCTCTTTCGAACACCATTATTTTGGTTTTCATCGCATTCAAATGTAAGCCCCTTACTTTACAATCTCCTTCCATAACTGTGACCAGTGCTTGCAGCTCAGATGGTGAAGAGCCCAAAAGTACAGCATCATCTGCATAAAGCAGGCAGTTCACCACTTGGTAACCCATACGCATTCCCACATTCAATGATCTTAACGTTTGAAGACATTTGTCCAAATATAAGATAAACAAGCGTACTGACTACACACAGCCCTGCTTGACGCCAATATTAACATCAAACCAAGGCGATATGTTGCCATCCACCCGCACGCATGCTTTACAGTCTAAATATATTGACTGCACCGCACGCAGCAGGGACCCGACTATCGCATAATCTGGAAAAATGTCCCAAAGTTCCTTACATACAACCCTATCAAACGCTTTTTCGAGATCCACAAAACCGCAGAAAACCTTCTGACCAACAGCCAGATGCTTCTATATAATGTTCCGGAGCGAAAACACTTGATCCGTACATCCTCTTCCAGACCTGAAACCGCCTTGAGCTTTCCACAATGTTCCATCGGACATCCCTTACATCCTCCTTTCAACTATTTTTCCATACACTTTTGATGCTAAACTAACCAAACTAATGGCCCTGTAACTTGTACAGTCCATGCGTGAACCCTTGCCTTTATACAAGGGCACGATGACCGCACGTCGCCAGTCTTCGGGTAATCTGCCGGTCTTCCAACATTTGTTACAAAGAACCCAGAAAGAGACCCGGACGGCAGGACCACCAAGTTTGATCATCTCAGCTGTAACCATATCTACACCCGCAGCCTTACCATATTTCATACTTCTTATCGCCCATTCAACTTCTTCCATCATAATGCCGTCAGATGCCTCCACTATTTCCGAGTCATATGAGTACTCGGACCCAGCGGCAGCATCTTGGGCACATTCATACATATCTCCATAAAATTCACTCCACCGTTTTAATATTTTTAATGCCATATCAAAGTTTGTCCAGTTCATAGTAACCCTGTATAATGACTCAAAATTCAAAGACTCCAATTAATCTAACTAAATTTCAATGTAACGGCCGCACTTACAGACATTAAATTACACTTAATCTATCATTAAGTCACAACTTTGTATAGAAATGTTTTGTAATGGTTGATTTAAAAATAATTGATATCTCTGAATGGGACTGTTAGTGTATGGGTGGTTTAATGCGATATATTAGCGAGATTGTCATCAAAAACACATCGGTGTGTCCCCTTTACGCTCGCGCTTGGAATGTTATTCAAGGTAGAATAACTGAGATTTATGCCTCCACCGGAATGCCTGCACAGTATCCACTTTCTTACACCAATTTCTTAAGGTCCCTAAGGTTTTTTTTTTATATTTTATCGTATCGCTATTGTGTTGTTCTTTACTTGTTCTGGTTTCGAGCTTCTCTAATGGCCCCTGTTGATGTAAGGCTAACATTATAACTTACATGAACGAATATGTAGTGTTTTGTTTTAAATCTTTTTTTAGGGGGACCTATGTCGCTAAAGCGATTACGTTAGTCACATCGGACCTATCTTATTACTATATCTAACGAGAGAGTGACCGCTGCTTTCAGCTACTTTTGACAAATCTATATAGTGCCGACTCTGACCCATGTTACACAAGACACCTTGTATATTACCAACATCTAGTTTATTTATTTGCCATTTGCCGAACAGTGCCTCTCGCTCACCCTTATTTTGGGTACACTCCATTAATATGTGTTGGACACTCTTATTCATCATATTTGGCAGTTAGAAGAGTTATTTTTTTTTCACTCTCCCAACTGCCTAATACTTGGCGACATTTTCTTATGAGATTGAAAGAGTTACCTGCAGGCAGATTACCTGGTAGTAAGAAATAGGTATGTTCTACCTTTTACAAGACGTTCTTGGTAGGAAAACAAGAGGCCTTTTATCCATCCTAATACTATAAATGCGAAAATCTTTATGTCTGTGTATCTATTGATCTTCCACGACTAAACCGCTTAACTGAGTTTTGTAGAATAGTATATGCATATAGCTTTTACTCCTCGTTCATACAAAGGCCTTTATTTCAAAAATGTGTTAAAAAATCTCCTATCTTATGCTGACGAAATTGCGGATAAATAGCTTGTCTTCAATTTATTAGAATGCCGTTATTTTGTGTGTACAACGACACTGGGATCTAATATGTTGTCAAAATTCATTGATGTAATAAATGCTACAATCATAAGGAACATAGGCTAATTGTCTATATGTCAAAAAGCTTTATTTAAGATATTGAAAGCCAAAAAACCACGCGGATTTCCCGATGATAAGAAATTCACGCCATGGTGTGTTGGTAATGTGAGAATCTCAGGCCAGGATGCTAAGCCTCGAGCAAATGTAGTTTACCGGCTACCTTACCCTCCAAACTGAAACACGTCAAAGGCAAACGCTGATGCTTTGGCGGCAGCACAAGATAAGGCAGTGGTAATGCGTTACCAAGTCTGCTACCTAGCTAGATCTGACGGTGTCAGTGATGGTAAGCCTGTGCTCGGCTTTTACGATATGCCTGGCAGGAAGGCAGAAACTGCTCGTAAAAAAATATCACTATATTAGATTGATATCAGTACGCTATAACATATTTTTTATACAATGTATTCTGATTTGGAGTAGTAAGCTGCTAAAATTGTTTAACGTCCCTCATATTGACATATTTCTTATTATCAGGAAATCTGACAGCTAGTTTACCTTACAATACTAATATAATAGTCTACATTTGAAAAAAAAGTATGTTTAACGCCCATATCCCCGAAAAGATAGGCAGAGGCACAATCAGGGCACCTACGACTAGCCGAAGACACTAAGTCCCACAATGTTGGCGTTAGGCGCAAGCAGTCGAAAGCAAGGGAGAACCATTGGCTGTTAGTTTGGACATAGCGAAAGCCTTTCATCGGGTGTGGCACAAGGCGCTTACTTCTTACGGTCTTTCTGAGAAATTATGCAAATGTGTCACTAGTTTTTTGAGGGAGCGTGGCATCGAGGTCGTTGTTGACGGCATCTGTTCGGTGTTCAAGCTTGTCAATGCTAGTGTTCCCCAAGACTGTGTGATTTCTCCTACTCTGTTTCTTCTAGGTATGAATGACATTTTGCAAATGAGTAACACTCATTGCTATGCAGACGACACTACTGGGGAACCCTAGCGTTTTCCGCTAAAAAGGTTCCCTTCGTCGCGTCTCCTCGATTTGAGAGCGTTTTCCTAACTGCCACAGCTTGTATTGGTATACTTGGCGTTGAAATTTCGAGTGATGTTCAATTTCGTGGTCATCTGGAGGAGAAGTCTAAAATAACCTCTAAAAAACTTGTAACTTGAAAACTTGCTCAGTAAAGCGAGACAGTATTTCAAGCCGACCCATTGCTTACAACTTTACTAAGCGCAAATTCGGCCTCATATGGAGTACTGTTCTCAACTCTGGGCAGGGGCTCCACAGTACCAGCTCCTTCCGTTTGACCGCATTCAACGTAGAGCAATTCGAATTGTCAATGACCGGGCTGATCGGCTTGATTCCTTGGCGCTGCGTAGAGACGTTAGGTCCCCCAATGTTTTCTACCGCATCTATCATGGGAAATGTTCTGTGGAGTTGTTTGGTTTAATTCCAGCCCCTGATTTCCACCTTAGGATTTTGCGACAGAGTTTAAAGTATCATACCCATCATCTTGATGCGAGACGATCTACAACTGTGCGATTCCGAAGACATTTTTTACCTCGCACAACAGTCGAATCATTTACCGAGGGCGATATTCCCTAACAATTATGATTTAGGGACCTTCAAGAAAAGAGCGTACTCATTCCTTAAAGGTCAGCAATGCATCTGTGATACTCCTGGTGTTGCGAATGCCCGTGGGCAGCGTTGATCACTTTCCATCAGGTGACCCACTTGCTCGTTTGCCTCCTCTTGTATAAAAAAAATGTGATAGGTGGCAAGTCTATCGCCAACCGGGCACGTATCCAAACCCAAGCATTTTTTTATTAGAAAATTGGAAAAAACCAAAGTTTCTTTTTGTTGCCCGACCCGTGAATCGAAACGGGGACCTCATGAAGTCTAGTCCGACACTTGGACCGCTAGACCACAGAGGCGACATTTGAATATTTATAAAAATAACTACGTTAATAAAATCCGATTTGAAACTATTCCGCATCAAAAAAAAAGGAATTACTTAAATTGGTTCAGGAACCTCGGAGAAATTGGTGTACATACGTAAAAATATATATACCTGCCGAATTGAGAACCTCCTCATTTTTTAAATTCGGTTGAAAAATGAGTCCCTGTTTCTCGTGAACGAATGGACTAATGTTACTTATTATTTTTGATGTGTTGGTCATTGTTAATACACGGTTCTCATGAAAAGAAAAATCAGGAAAATGGCATGTATAATGAAAAAAAACATATTTTCCATGCAATCTGTTAGTAGCTTTAAATGTCAAGTGACATAGACAAGTTCGCCGGAGAGGCTAGTCATAAATAATAACAAAATTAAAACGTTTAATAACCATTAAACTCTTAAGGTAATATAGCTACCGAACATATCAATCACGCCAGCTTTCAAATAAAAAAAATCCGCATCGAAATCGGTCCATTTGTTAATGATTTATGATGCCACAGAGTACAGACAGACACACACATAACACACACAAACTCTTCAAACTTATAATACCCCTCTTTTTCTGTCAGGAATTTAAAATACATTTTTTTAATTAGGTAGGCAGTGTTTTCAACGATTTGATGGTTTACATTTTTTTATTTGTCATGTTCATTAATAAAGTCTTTAAAATGCAAGCAAAACCACAGAAATCGTTTCAAAGTACAAAAACAGCTCATTAAAACTACAAAAACCCACTGCAGCAGTTTTGGTACCACGTGGCGATATGCATGACTTGCGGCTCTCTTTGGGAGATGCGGACGTCCTCCGGCTGTAGATGATGATGATGATGATGATAATGATTATGATGATATTGATGATGACGATGATGATGATGATGATAATGATGGCGATATGCTCATTATTGTTTCGAAAGATAGCAAATGATTCCGAAATGGACCCAAATAAATTTTATCGACATCCTACTAGCAGTTTTCTTTAATATGGGACATCTTCGAAATCAGTGCCTATCTTATAAAAAAGAATCATCAAAATCGACAGGCTATTGGTCGAGTAATCGCGAAACAAATGTAAAATATGTACAGTCGAATTAAGAACCTCCTTTCGTAATTCTTTTCAAAAGGCTTTCTTCAAAGGTATACAAAAGGTAGATATTTTTGCAAGTACAAAAGGCTTGTTCTACAGCAACAGAAATCTTGTACTTTTTCGGAATACTGATCACCGCCTTCGTATTATACACCCTCACGTCAGAACTCACTCAGTGCGGCTAATACGAAACTTTTGCGCTTTCGAATCGAAAAGTTAAAACTTGCGTTATGTCAACGAATCTAAACGTAAGTTATGTAAAAAGTGTAATCACAAGCAAATGTAAACTTGATATACGTACTTAAATTCACGCCAAGTCCCTAAAAAGACAGGCCAAAGAGACCGAAAGAGGCCGAAGAGAGTTTTAAGTGCCAAATGTCACCTGCTTTACAGATCTGCCTAGCATCCTTCATATTTATTACCATTTACATACAAACAAGCCGCTTTCAGAGCCTTGACACCATTTGATCTTGAAATGTCAAATTCAAAATATATTTATTCACGTAGATCTCTAGATATAAAGATTCTTGTGATACCAACCTAGGACTCCCACGGATTCTACATCCATCCATATTTATTTATCTGTTGATATACCATCTATATCTGTTTTGTCAATCTTTCATTTGTCATTCTTTTCACATGAGCAAACCACTGAGCTCATTTCCTTTCTCACATTTACACCTATTTTTTCAAACCTCACTATTTTTCGAAATCTTGTTCGGAATAACATCTCTACGTTTTATATTACTAGTTTAATCTCTTAACTTTACAAATAGCTGACATGTTCGCCCAACACTTTATTAAATTTGTTTTTAACGAAGAGTGTTATAATGTTGAAATGTCTGTGAGTATGTGTGTGGGTATGTATGTGTGTGTCTGTTTTTCTGTGGCATCATAACTTTTAAACGGATAAGCTGATTTACATGCGGTTTTTTTGTTTGAAAGCTGACGTGATCGAAATGTTTCTCAGCCACATTATATATAGGATTTGTCGGGGGCTCATTGAGTTTTTTTAATTGTGGCTTACAGTGAGAATAACGTATCATAATTTACACAAAAGATTTTTTTATCGAGAGTCAGCTTTCAAATCGACGAAATGAAAACTCGTGCTATGCCTATGCCTTGATTACCTGTGCAGAACCACCTTGTAGACAAAATTTTGTGGAAAGTGTTATAAATGAGAACTTGTAGTTTCTGGTGGCTCCATCCGCTCTATCCCAATACGAGTATCTTTGATCGCGTAGTGCAATTAAATTTTGTTTGTTTTTAACCTTGATAAAAAAAGTTATGTTATAAATAAGTCTGTGTGAGTGTGTGTGCCTGTGACTGTGGCATTTTAACATTTGAATGGATGAACCGATTTCGATGTTAATGTTGATTGTTTTAAACCTGACTTGTTTCTTGGCAACATCTCAGGTCTTATTTATGTTAGAGTTCAGCAAAAAAGCACAAAATTCTCCTGATCGTAAGAGAAAACCATGGTCTATAGACACTATTGATGTTGTAACATGATGTCATATCATCTATGGTGTTACAGGTGACGTACAGGTGCGTAGCTGTCACCATAACGCTAGTGCTTGCCGTTGACGTGTTCCGGTTTGAAAAATACGTACACTTACTTTTACTCGAGGTATTAACATCCTGGCCACAGGCTGGTAATGCACCATTACCACCTTAGGTGTCTATATGTGTCGTGAACCTCTTACCATCAGGAAATCCGTCTGCCTTCCAATATCATAAGAAAGCCCATCTCGGTAACATCGGGTTGAATTCCGAATATCTATTATTATTATTACCAGTATTAAAGAGAACGGGTCAAAGATTTCCGAGGATCACTGCGACCGAAATAGATATATTTTTATCACGCCTCTTGTTCATTAAGATTACATAATTTCCACAAGACCGACAGTCTCTTGGAACTGTGCAGTAACTCTTGGGATTTATCAGCTTAATATATTGGAAATTTATTATGTGTCCAGCCAGAAGTCTACTTCTTGCTTGTTCAAGTGCAATCACAAAGTATATGTATTGCCATTTTGTCTGCTTCCAGGCAAGATCTGCAATAAGATTCGTCTGCCAAGCTCATCCTGATTAGATGTTTATATAACCTGCAGTGACCTGTTAATGCTTGGACAAAATTACTGAGCTGTTTTGTTTTATTGCAATCGATTTAAATATAGTATAAAACCCAGTTATGAGTGTTTCTAAGTGCTGTTGGTAAACTTTAAACAAGCTTCTGAAAGTGCTTCTAGTAATCCCACGCACTGGTTCAGGTCCAGAAGGGAGTGCATCTGATCCCCTTCTAGCCGGTTCATTTGCCGCTTCATTCCCTTTTACATCTGTGTCTCTCCAAGCTTATTTAAAACTTTGGCACACTTAAGAGGAGTCGGAGTCGGCTTAGATGTTCTTGGGCATATATCAAGATAGCGTATATTTCAATCTGATATAGAGTAGCATGAAGACCCATGCTCACATGTTAGCTGAATAACAGTCGCTGGCAGAAAACACCCGCTTCAGCTTTTCCATCTTTTCTTGACCCGTCCGTAAACCAAGTGTTATCCCCTGTTTTATCGGATTTTGGCACTCCGTTAAACTACAATTTTGCTCTGTTAGTCGTAAGGACCGACTTTTGAAACTGAGTTTCATTGATCCGGTATCCGATGGCATCGTCATGATAGAATTTGTAAAAAGTCAATTAAACCTTTTCTCACCTCATAGGGCTGTCTGGCAGAGAGGTAGATAATCAATTTTTCTATACAGAAGACCCGGGCCAGAAGGTTTTATGTCAGAGGTCAGTGAACAAGCACATGGCTAAAGACAACGGTTGCCAATAGACACTATAAACTTTTCAGGTGAGTGGCTGTCCTAAGACCTATTGTGCAAATAAACCCTATCCTCTGAAACTGAACTCTAAACTAAACTGTCCTTAGAGCTGAAGCTCCTTAGCAACTTCCCTTTGGTATGGACTTATGGGTTTTGTCTTGCCTTACTATATGTATGCATCGTAGCCAGTTCTTGAGAAGGGCCATGCGAATCTGTACTGGCACCGGTGTATCGTCAAAAATAGGACTATTGACGCTAACAAGCCTGAAATATTGCTTGTAGTTTGTTTTCTTTATTATCTTTTCTTTTTTACAATTATTATAATAATGCTTTAAATCCATATCTAAACATACTTACCACTACTTATACTAACTACCAAAAACTAAAAATAACGGGCAAAGTTCGATCATTCAGGCACTATTTGTAATGTATAAAATATCAGTTGCAGGATTTTTTTTAATAAGATTTTGTTTTTTAATCAAATAATTTTATTAGTTACTTTAAATTAAATATTAAAAACTCGAACAGAATTAGATTGAATGAATGTAAATACATCTCATAAAAATAAATTACTATACCGATTATTGTAAAACTTAAATAATATACTCTAGAATATAAAACTTAAGTACTTAATTTCTATTATAATAAAATGTTCTACTTTCTAAAAACTGGTGTAAAACAATAGAGACCAAAAAGAAATGAACACAGTTGGCCTATATAAATTCACGATTCCCAATTTGATAGAAACCCAATTTTGAGTTGGGTTCAAAAATGATTATCTTATATAACCCTATAATCTATATATGCATACAATTATACTGTTTCATATATATTTTTTTATTCAAATTCTAAGAAGAACAAAGTAAACCAAATAATATAATCACTTTAACAGTTTAAGTCAATAAACCAACCACACATAATTTTATAAACCAGCATTATACAATATTATATTTGAGCAGAAATCAATAATATATAGAATGTAATAAATAGTTTGATATATCTTATTACAGCCGGTTATATGATAAATGCAGTTATTTTAATAAAAACACATATAAAACCTACTATCGTAGCACGACACCTACTGTCATAGAAGAAGGCATTACTTTGCGTAAATCCATACTTAAATCCAAATAAAATCATTAAAGTTGCATTTTCCCCCCTAAAAAAGTATACATATTAAAAACAGAAAAAAAAGTGCGCTATGAATGAATTGGACTAACTGAAAGCCAAAGACTAGATACATTTATCTGCTCGACCTTCGTGGAGTGCAGTTGAATTCTCCTGATGATGCTTCGGTCACGAAAAGAAACGTACGTTGAGTTTTTAGTAGTGTGTGTATTGTCGGTGCTAATAAAACAGTTTATGAGTGTGCGTTATGTGGAGCTGAATATATTTAGGGGTCTTTGGCTTTCGATAAATCTAATTCATTCACAGTGCACTGTTTTTTTTCTGTTTTGTCACGCCATAAGACGTATACATTTTAGGAGGAAAATTGCAAATTTAACGATTTTATTTGAATTACACATAAATAGTTCCCCATCATTAAAAGTTCAATCACAATCAGAAACATGTTTTCAATACCAATTAGTAGTCAGAGGAGATCTCTTTTCTTCTCTCACAACCTCATTGGTCGAGGAAGCTATTAATGATAGAGGTTAAGGTTCATTTCCAACAAGAGAAGGCATTTGTTGGATGAACAAAGATTTCTGTACATCTAGGTTTTCATTTTCCTTAAATTCATTATTACATTTTTGCAGCATAATTATTTTCTGGTGCTGGTTTTTCCACTCGTAATATTGCATTTTTTACTTTCGACAGAAAAAAGGGTGTCATAAATTAAAAGTGTTTATGTGTCACATTACATACAAGTTTTCTTGGCAGTTATTCCCAATTTTTAAGTTTGGAAATATAATTAACGTACCTCCGCTTTTCAAATTGTAGACATTTTAATAACTAAGCATTAAATACAAGTAAAAAAATATAAACATTTTATTTAAATAAGTATTAAATAAAATGAAACAATAACATTCTAAACATTTGAGCGTTACTTTACAAATTAGATAAAAATTTGTTTATCATATGTTTTGGTACCTATAGATTAAGTTCCTGATTTATGCCCGGTTCCTGTAATTAACGAAACGTAATCCATAAGTTTAACCAGCCGTAGTTTGCTCAAAAGTAACTAAGCGTTACTCATATTTTTTTTTAAATGTTCAGAGTTACTAATCATAAACGAGCAACCATTACGTTAGGAAACGACTCGTTTCTTGAACGTAGGAACCGGGCATTAGCCAATAAGTCGCAATAGCTTCAAAACAGACAAGTAACGCCTGATTTTCTACTATGGGCTACAGAGGAATAACTTATAAGTCGATTCATCATTTTCAACTCCAGATAAACAGGCTTGATGGTACGGTGGTATCAAAATAACGTACAGCCAAGCTTTAACTTTTGGATGTAACTTTCGATGTAAATCAGTTGCGGTTTAACTCATTATTGGAACATGAGCTTTTAGCAAAACCTTATAAAATTTTACAGGAACACACAAGATTTTTTTACACAACGAACAAATTTTTGACGTGACCACGTTTTATAATCGGATGGAGCCGGCTGCACGCAGCAAAAAACATGACTAATGCAGCGTCACTTCTCTCTGAGCGACAAAGAGGCACAATTGGTCTCCGTTCTTATGACGTTGTCACGTTCAACTATCGTCAGTAAACCGACCTCACAGAATACCGCTTTTTTTAATAAATACTGTCACTCCGAGGCTACCAATTGTCCGTAAATAAACTTAAGAACGTGGAATAGTCGCCACTTCAATCACATGAGTATGCTTTTTTCTTTTATGAATTCCATCAAATTCATCCTGTATCTCTTCCAGCGTTCTTCCCAGAGATTCTGGGACAAAGAAGTAAACAAATATTGTCCCAATTAGACAACTTAAAGCAAAATGCCATAGCGTCCAGCCAGGACGAATCATGTCTACCAAATTCTGATAAAGTTTGGTCACACCAAAAGCCAGAAACCAGTGAAACCCAGCAGTTATCGCTGTTGCCCTCCGTCTTACGTTTGGAGGAAATATTTCTCGCAACATTAACCAAGGAATAGGACCAACACCAGCAGAATAAAAGGACACAAACACACAAAGAGTAAATAATGGTACCCACGTATTATTTGTAGACATATTTGATTGTTTTAAATGGTAATATATTCCTAATGAACCTAAAGTAATTGCCATAATGGTAAAAGAGAGCATAAGTAAAACGCGTCGTCTTATTCTTTTTAGGAATATCGTCGAGAAATATGTTGAAGATAGTAAACAGAATCCTAGTATAATGGCAGCGCTTGGTGGATTGAGAGAGATAGCAAACATTTTAAATATTGTTTCCGCATAAAACAAAACCGGATATATACCACTCATTTGCTGAAAAATCATTAGAATGAATGACACAATCAGTGCTTTGAAAGTGGCTCGATTACTAAAAAAATCTTTAAATGTGACTCGGTTTTTATCCGAGTTTCTTAGATATTCTTTAAGTGATTTTAATTCAGAGTCTACGTCGTTGTCTATTCCTCGGAAGTATCTTAGTGCAGTTTTTGCTTCGTTGAATTTTCCCTGGGACATCAGATAGGCTGGTGATTCTGGCAAAAATATGAAGGCCACGAAGAATGCCACCGGTATGCTTGCACAGAGTATCGACAGCCACGATGTACTTTGAACCATACCTGAAATCCCAAACAGATATCGTGACCTTATTACTAGGAAAAAAATTGTTTTTTTCGATAGTTTTCGAACTACATCTCAACTTTTTAAAGCATTCTTACGACTTTAGGAACGCGTATGTGAAGGTGGAAAATTATTCAATTCACGACCATATTTCTAAATACTTATTAAAAAGTTATCTATATTATATCGCCTCTATGGTCTAGCGGTCCGGGTGTTGGACTTGACTGCATGAGGTCCCGGGTTCGAATCCCGGGTCGGCCAACAAAAATAAAATTGGATTTTTCCAATTTTCTAAGTAAAAAAAAAATTTTGGTCGGGATTGGAAATGTGCCCGGTTGGCGATAGGCTTGCCACCTATCACATTGTAGGACTTAGTGTCTTCGGCTAGTCGTGGGTGCCTTGGTTGTACCTCTACCTACTTCTTCGGGGATATGGGCGTGAAGATACTTTTTTTTTAATTAAGTAATTCTTTTTAAATAAATTAAACTTGCTGGCCCTAATAGTCACTTGGGGGAGGCCAGAGTAGTTCGGTAAAATAAAGTATATTTACACTCATAACTCTGAAGAAGAAGGCAGAGGTACAACCAGGACACCTACAATTAGCCAACGCCACTAGGATTTACTGTGCTAGGTAGAAAGCTTCATGTCGATTGGGCCCATATCCAATCCCGGAAAAAAATATTTTTAACAGAAAATTAAAAAGACACACTTTCTAATTTTTAGTGTTGCCCGACCCGTGGGTCTAACCCGGGGCAAAGAAGTCATCTGACACCGGACCGATAGACCGCAAAGGAGATTCGATTA
>NJDC01003830.1:20550-44716 GCA_002245475.1 Calephelis virginiensis
CCGGCAAGAAACTCAGCGGGCTTGTCTTTTTTTTCTTATTTTAAAATATGTTTACAATAATAAATGTAATTATGCATTATATTTATAAGGGATTGGCACGAGGAGCAATTAATCCTAAGCCGTCTTATCAGCTAAATATTCAGCAATGTTATAATAACCCTTTTCATTTAATTTACATTTGACACATTTCTTAAATTTATTAATTGGAAGTTCTTTCATATAATTGGGAAGTTTATTGTAGAACTGTATACATTGGCCCATGAAAGAATGGCTTACTCTGTGAAGACGAGACACATGCACAACAAGATTATTTTTATTCCTTGTATTGATACAGTGTATATCACAATTTCTTTTAAATGAACTTGAATTTCTTTGAATATACATTAAATTTTCAAAGATATACTGGGATGTTCCAGGTAGAATTTTGATTTCTTTGAACTTTTTTCTCAGGGGAACCATCCTAGCGGTTTCAACATCAGTTAGTTGTCTCATTTTTTTAACAGCATACGCTGTTGAGCTTAACTTTATTGCAAGTTTATCAATGTTCGGGCCCCATTGCAATTTTTTTATCAATTGTTATAAACTGTATAGTTTGGAAACAAAGTAGTTGGTCTTGATAAATGAAGATGGTGTTCTTGTCAAAAATACGAGTATATTAAAATTTATTGTGGTCGAATTTCGACCAATGGGTGAGTATAGCGACAGAGCGGATAGCATTTTTATATAAAAAATTTTTTTTTAGGAAACTTACTTATATTAGAATTTTGTTACAGTAAGACAATAAATAATTACTTTCTCGTTGTTGTCGATGTTACATGAAAATGTACGCACAATTAGTAACAAGTATATATCACAAACCATTACGGTTTTTTAGGATTATTAAAGGCATTAAAATTAGGGACGTAACGGATATTCGCATGTGCAAATATTGACATGTATTTTGCCAATCGTATTCGTAAAAAACGTTGCGAATGTTGTTGGCGAATGAATTTGATAAACTAAAAGTAAACATAGAATTGAATCGGCAGATATGAAATGTGTTTAACTTATGTTTTTGCATCACTTGAAATTGACAAATACAATGATAAACTTAATATTCCCACCTCACGATGGCCCTTGGCTATGTTCAGCTTATTAAACAATGCTGACACGAATAGTCAAACCTGGAAGACATTCTGCTCGCGCTTTATTTGAAAGTCAACATTCGCATTCGCGAATATTGGAGATAAATACTCGCATTCGCATCAGCGAATGTGACAATTCTAACATTCGTTACATCACTAGTTTAAATTAATAACCGACTCCAACTTTTTCATTAGATATCATGCGGTTTGATATAATTATTTTTGCGAAAGATGCCGAGCTAAGAAATGGTGACGAAATGGTCCCACATAAATTTTATCAAATTCCTACTTTGCAATTAAAGCATGAATTTTTATGTTGACAATAATGATAAAAAATATATGCATGCACTATAACTCCAAAACCACTAGTCGGATTATGATAAAATTAATAAGAGACCAACTCGTTGTTACTATGATCTACCTTTTAACAAAAATAATCATCAAAATCGGTCCTTCAGTGGTGGAGTTATCTTGTATAAAATAACATATAAAATAAAATAAAAAATCATTCTGTCAAATTAAGATCCTTCGAAACCAATCAAATTAGGATTCGGTTAAAAATAAATTTATCAAAAAACAAATACTTTTACTACAAATGTATTACAAAAAGGCGATAAATAATCCCACACAAAACATTTCATGTAAAATGTTGCCAAAATGACCACTTTAGGTGAACGCAGTTCTAGCGGCTTATTAACATTTAGTTTTAAAAGTATTTATTTAACGAATTCTATTAAATAATTCACCGTCAATTAGTAACTAAATGTCAATTATTCGCTAGATTGTGTTCGAGAGTACCTTAAATGACACTTAATTTCTAATGTTGCATTAATCGAGATTCAAGAGCAACCCTACGATCTAGCTTTCTTCATATTTATTACTCTCTTAAAACAAACAGCTGTTTTAGGTTACAATGTTGGTCCGGGCTCCTTAGCAGAATAGACCATCTGCCTTCCTGCCAGGCAGCTCGTAAAAGGTGAGCATAGGCTCACCGTCACTAACACCGTGGCTTCTGACTAGGTGGTAGAGTTTCACAGAGACTCGCCCGAATTGGTACCACCGCCATACTTATTCCAGCCGCCATAACGTCAGCACTTGCCTTTAACGTGTTCCGGTTCGGAGGGCAAGGTAACCGGTAAACTTCACTTTGGTCGAGGCCTAACAACCCGGCCTCAGGTTGGCAACGAATTATTACCGCCTTTGGTCTCTCTAGGTGGCGTGAATATCTTACCATTAGGAAATCCGTCTGCTTGTTTGCCTTCCAAAATCACAAGAAAAAGAAAGATTATTCTATTCTTTTAGAAGCTACTACGAAAATCGCTTTAGTTCTATTTCTATAAATGAATAAAATCACATAATCTTGATTGATATTTGTCTATTGTTGCAGGTGAATATTGTGCTGACGTCATCATGAAGTGGAATGACGTCACAGACATCAGTAAGTTGCGAATTTACTTATTTTGATATTCTGTATAAAAAGATTGTATTTACCTACTCATAGAATGTCGGAAGCGATTCGGCAAGCCGCCGACGCCAACTACGTCCACCCACGCGTACTGCCGTACTACACCATACTACATTATAGTAAAGTAGTAGAATCATGCCAAATGGTTCCACACCCGCTAACATTTGTTGTGCCAAATTCCGTACTAACCTCATATTTCATACAAGCTTTAACAGCTACTTCGTCTGCTTTGAATAGTTTCGTACAAACTTTGATAGATGATGATAGTACTTTGGGTATTTTTGAAGAGGGTAGCGCTTGAAATCGGGTCTCTAACTATACATATCACAATTGCATCAAAATCTGTGTAAGCGTAACAGATAGATTAGTATAAAAGTATGGATTATCTTAGCACCTGCTGCTGTAATTGAGTATTCAAAGTGTTACATTGTTTAAGTAGCTACAGTCAGACTAGTGGTAGCTAGAGTGTTTAGCTTGCACGGATGGTCATCGATATAGCTACTCATTTATTGGTGCTGTTATAGCTAGTTTAGCTAGTAAAATACAACAGGCTTAACATTTCAGTTCACGCACCAATATCATCTTAAGTAAACATGGCGACGGATCGAGAGTTTATATAGGCAAACAAGAAGACGAATTTTCTAATGGTAACAAATATACTTCACTTATAGACACCGAAGATGCTAAAAGTGTATCGCCAACCTAGGACTCAGAAATCTTCATAGTAAGTTTTCCAGCTACCCTGTCCTTCAAACCGAAATTCATGAACTACAAACCACTAGTCTCATCTTGAGAATTAATCGCAGTAAATTTGCAAAAAAAACCGACTTCTATTTCAATAAGTAAATCATCAACAAAAATTAAATTAAGTCTGGACTTCGTGGCAATATAACCTCGGAATTTGTTCTTTCAAATGAAACATTTTTTTTGCAATCGGTTCCGAAACGAAACGACAACGACGAACAAAGCAAAAACGAAAACCTCTTTTTTCGATCCTATTAAAATAATCATCAAGATCCATCCATGAGTGATGCAGTGATATCTTAACAAGTGTACAAAAACCATAGTTGATAACCTCGTTTTTAACATACGTTAAAACTGAAGGAATGGAGTGTGATGTCTTAAGTGCAGAAACTTATAGGGAACAATTGGCAACATTTTATAGGCAAAGTATACCTAGTTCCTGGCAGAGGCGAGCACTGCGGAATTTGGCACGGTCACCAGGAAAGCGTACGCCACCGTAGGTATAGTGTGCCCATTCATATAGAAATAGCTGCGAGTGTCATCACATGTTTAAATTTAGCACGTTTCACCGGATTGTTAGGGACTGAGGAAGCGATTTATTTTGGAGAGATGATGAGCAGAATGCTGACAGTCCTGCAAGTAGTTATTTTCCTCGTGTTGGTCCGGGTCTCTTGTGTAGAGTAGACCTTCCTGGCAGGCGTTCGTAAGAGATAAGCAAAGCTTAAATGGGTTATAACCATTAAGACAAATGGTGGTGGAGTGTCGTGCAACAACTCTGCCGCTGCTATTCCTGAAGCTTTAATGACCGTGTTATTTTCCGGTCCGGTGGGTAAGGTAGACGGTAGACTTTCACAATTAGCCCATCTACCACAAGACAGCTACGCAACTACAAGATCTAGAGTGTATATGCCACTTTTATCTTCGCTATCCAGAGAGCCGCGTGCCTGTTCTCTATCTTATCACATTAAAAACTAGGTAGGGAGAAAGCTATGCAACAACTAGCTGAGATTATTTACTGTCTTAGTGTCAGCGGTCACAGTTATCGTGCTGATGGGTATAGTAAATTGTAAAGATGTCTTAAAAATCTGGCCATAATCACCAAAGGACCAGTATTATCAGTATTAAAGGCGACATGGGTGTCTCTATCTGATATTAGGAGAGGCGCCTTGTTCGCTATCTTGTATATGTTAAAAAGTATGTTCGGTATTCATAGAGTATAGTTATTTTCATCCGTATGGTCTGCATTTTTTTACATAGAACTATTGCAAGCAAAAACTTCCACCAAATACCATAGGATGATGAAGATAAGTCGGTGGCACTATAACTAGGTACGTAGAAGGTGAGAATATCACATTCCATTCAATGTGATATTCTCACCTTCTACCTAGGACCTAATTTAATAAAGTTTGTTCGAACTCAAAAGACCTCACTACTAATAGATATCGTATTATGTTTGGGTAACCCACAAGGTATTTTTCCTATAATCTGAACTTTCTGACTGAATCATCAAAAGATACGATCGAACGATAAATAATGTCAACCTTATCTAAAATATGTGTAGTAGCGATGTATCAATACGTATTTCAGCCGATACGATATCGATATTAATTAAGAAATATCACCAATACCAATACTGATACAGACGATGAAGAATAAAAATTTAAAAGAAAGTTAAAAAAGTTGTACGTTTAAAAACAGACAAAATTATTCATACGTTTAATATTTGCGTATAATAATAATTAGGGTTAAAAAGACTAAATCAAAAGCGACGATGGCGCATGAAAATATATTATTGTCAGTCTATAGTCCGAAATTAAAATGAATCGTGTATCGACGAATTTTATATCGCCGATTTTGATGCATCGGAAAACTCTCTATTTGACTAATATATCGCTATAAGATCCCTAATTTATAGTAAAAAATATATTGTAGGTTAAATTAATAAATTAGAATCTATGCAGATCGAAAGTATCAATGGATATATTGTAGCACGGAGTTTGTTAGCAGTAGCTCGATGACTCTTGTCAGTTTCAGATTGCAATTTTATAATATACTCTTAAGTACGCATGAATATAGCAACTATTTTCGAGATCAATCTGACACTGGAAGAATATTAGATTTCCGTTGCATGGTATAAAAACTCTTTAAAATTAACAAATACCCTCAATAAACCAGAATGAATTAAGTTGTGCACTTTTAGGAAGTACAAGCCCCGAAGATGTTCTAGTAGGATTGAAACCTCCCTCTTTGTGGTCCTGACATTTGTATTGAAGCAAAATTCACAAAGGGTGTGGACTGAAGTGAAATACTTCTCTGACAGCACTGAACTCATTTGATAGTTTATTTGGTAATGATTTTAATATCCATATATTTTTTGTCCTAAATTGAGACAGGTTTGCCAACTTTAAAACCAGTTAAGAACAAGCCAAGTTACATGTAAGTCTAAATTAGAATTAATTTGATTTTTAAATTTTATATTGTTATTGTTTAGTATTTATTATAGACGAAGATCTGAGAGGTTTTATTTAAATTAAAATACATTTATATTTTTTTGCCTCGTAAATTGTATTATTTAGTAACATGTTTCTTGTTTTTTTTTCATTACGTGTCAGTTGTCACTCATCTCTTGAAAGGGTTTTTTATATGTTTGTGGATTAGCTGTTGTACACAGTTCTAATATTATTTTATTTCTGGTTCTACGAGAAGCGCTTCTAAAATAAGATGTGTATTTTGTTTTTTTACGTAGTTAAAAAGTAATTTTTTTTCTTGTATGTTGTATTATTTCTTGATTCCTTTTGTTCATTATCTCTTCATTAATAATTTATTTTTTAATTTTATTTTTATATTTTCTAATTGAATAACACGTAAGCACGATACATCAGTAAATTGTATCAAATGCTTAGTAACCTGTCTAACATCCAAGATGTTAATAATTTATCTCGATATGCCAACTTCTAACACGTGATAATCACAAAAGCGTGCCACGTGAAGTCAAACTCAGCTTATAGGTAAAACGAAACTGTTTATGTGTAAACTTGAAGGTCATGTTTTATCGAAAATATTTTTATTTTTCCAATAGTAAACGTAGATTGAAATGTTTGATCATCGGAGCGTGTCGGACCGGCGGCCATGTTAGTGCTCGCGCCGAATTTGTGATTACATCACCGAGCAAAAAAACGCGTGCGCATGAGGGGCGCGGCAGGGGCGCGGGGGCCGCGTGAACGGCCTTGGCCTTGTCCGACCGAGCTCAATGTTACGCCACAATTATATTTGCGCCCACCAGTCTACTAACTCTTACGGTTACGTTATTACAATTTACTTTTAATGTATATTATGTATAATTGTACAATGTAAATAATACATTATATGTAGCTATGCGGTGGAATTTCACTCACGAAACTTAGCTGCGTTGATTGTGGGCCCAGTATTTAATGATTGTGTAATTTAAAAAAACTATCGAGTTAAAGAAATCATTGGACAATTTTCTTGCTTTGAATTTTGTTATTGTGTAAGCAAAAATTACCTAACTGCTGTAAACTACCTACCTATTTAGTCTATCGCAAATTTAATCAATTGATTATAAAAAAAACCTATAGAATTAGGTAGTTACATAAATTATTCACACAAAGACACGAAGACATTAATTACAATACATGAAACTTGAAATAACTGAAACGAAAAAAATAATAATAGAGACATGATTTTTTCAAAAGGCTTAGATGGGCACATAAACAAAAAGAAAAAAAAATAACATACATTTGTCGACAGATGCTTATTATGGTACAAAGCATGCAGGTTGATATTAAGCAGCATTTTAGTTGTAGACTAACCTCGATTGTGATATCCCAAAATGCAATTACTTAAATAGATTTAAACCCCCTCATTTTATGACTGACTGATTTGACTTTAAGTAGGAGTTCTTGTAACTAAAATTTTAAAATTTTCTACACGAAATCTGGCTCCCGTTTAAATCTGAATTTTAATTAAGACGCGTATTATTAATGTCTAACTTGGCTATTTCACATTTATGTTTTTCATTTAATAAATGTTACAATATATTTATTCTGAAGCGAATCGTGGTGTAGTGAGTCGATGCCGCTTGTTTGCACTATAAAAAGCTTTCCTTACAATTCTGTGAGCATTTCACACGGCTGC
Source organism: Calephelis virginiensis (assembly GCA_002245475.1). NCBI lineage: Eukaryota > Metazoa > Arthropoda > Insecta > Lepidoptera > Riodinidae > Calephelis > Calephelis virginiensis. The sequence goes on from NJDC01003830.1 coordinate 28,039, forward strand.
AGCAATTGGTTGCTCAAACAATTGACTTTTTACACCTTTCCAATCCTACACATCTACATAATACTGTTATACCGGCGTTCAATTATCTTGGAACTTGTACATTGTTTGTACATTAGGCGTGTTAAGAAAGTACCACCAACAAATACAGTAGTCATTATTTACGTTATTACAAACTAGATGAAACAAAAGCAATAATATAAACTTGACGAGATTAGAAAAAGCTGCATTACGTGTTTTTTTCTTCTTTTGTACATTTATCTTTTCTTCATCATCAGCATCATTTATGAATGTCGAGGAGTTATACTTCACAAACTGCGAGACTCGGGTTTGATCCCCGATGTCTGTATTTTCATGTCTGGGTGTTTATTTCCTTGGTCCGGAACCTATCAAGTATTTCTGTGTATTTCTGTCTTTTTGGGGGAGGCCTATGTCCAGCAATGGACGTCTTCCGGCAGATGATGGTGATGATGATTTCTGTGTATTAGTATCTTTGAGTAACACCTATAATACAAGTATGAAGATTATTCTATAGAAAATTATGAGAAAGGCTCAGTTTGCAAAATTTTGAATCGAGGCAACATCCTATCCTATTATTAATATTATAAATGCGAAAGTTTGTAAGTATGTATGTATGAATGTTTGTTACTCTTTCACGCTCGAATGGCTGAACGGATTTGTCTGAAATTTGGAAGACAGATAGATTGTGACCTGGATTAACATATAGGCTATTTTAAATCCCGATCGCACACCGGGTTTCTGTGAAAACGCGGGCGAAGCTGCAGGTAGCAGCTAGTCTTAATATAAGTAAAAGAGGGGAATTATTAGATGTTTTCGTTGTCTTTTACTAATCAAGTGTTTTTTGGCTGTCTTTTCTCCACTTTTTCCTGATTAAATCCGTTCGTTCCAACTCCCTTTCAAAACATTGAAGTTTCTTGATCTGATCAAAATTTTATATTCCGCTTCTCTAAATTATAAGTCAGCTAGAATATTTAATCACTCATTTCGTTTTTGTCCATCTGAATGTTGATATCAATCGTTTGAAACAATAAAATATTTCAGACGTCAATTTGTCATTCCAAGTTGGGTTGTCACTTAACTATAGTTTTACTTATTATCTGATTCTCTTTATTATCTTTGACACAGCATTAGGCGTTTTATTTTTTTTAATATTACTGGTAAGCAAATACCTTAGCTTAATTGATTGTATTTGTCAGTTTATCGAAATTTGACACTGTATCTTTGTAATAATATTATTTAATTGTTCAAAGTTAGTATTATTTAATTGTCAAATATGATCGAGTTAGTGTATTTGTAAACTTTAAATTTAGCGAAATCCAACTACGCATGGTACCTAGTTGTAAAAGCCACAAAATAAGCAGAAGAAACTTTAAATTGGGATGCTAAGTCTGTTGCACCATTACGCTTATTGGCTGTTAGGTACCTTCTCAATGCGGTCATGACTAGCAGTAACCTCACTGAGTTGATAGGCACCTACAATTCACGGCAACCCGTTGTAAGACTTATGTACAAAATCCGTTGCAAGACCACTTTGACTGCATTTGATCTATTGTTCTTTTTTATCCTTAGGGATGTGAAATTTCGTATTTCGAACCAAATATTGACAAAACAAACATACCTACTAGTGATATAACGAATATTTCCATTCACGAAATCTATACGAATGTTTTACGAATATGAATATCAGAAACAAAGCAGTTTAAAGATATTAATAGGTAACAAAATTAAAATGTATTCGTTTGATATATTTTTAAAACGATGTCGATGAAAGTATGAACTAACAAAACGAAATAATTCTATTCAAATTTGTACAAAAACTGAATATTCGCATCCCCGAATGACGGTACCGTTACCGCATCGGCGAATGTTCAAAAGATGGTATTCGTTACATCACTAATACATATTACGGTACAAAAAACCTATAACAAATTAGTGATACGTGTGTATCGTTTAAGGTTCTGTACTGTATCACCTGTTAACGGTATTTCAACCGTAGACACCTTTAAAAGTAATTGATCGTCAATAAAATAAACATTCCCAATACGCGACCGTAATAAATTACACTTAATCCACCAAAGAAATCCATAAACATGTGAAATCGATGAAATCGCTGCGAGCTGGCGAGCACCGAGCTTGTAATCGAATAATAATCGAGATTTAATCGCATTTTGTACGTAATCGAAGTGGGGGCGAGGAGGGGACCGAGGTGCCCGGGTGTGGAGAATCGAAACTAACCTTGAAAGTATTCATTCAGATATATTGTCAGGATAATATACCAACCTTCGCTCACGCCTTCAAAATATTAACTACCTGCATATTTGCCTCTGTGGTCTAGCGGTCCGGCGTCGGATGTAACTTCTTGAGGTCCCGGGGTCGATCAAAAAAATTAGGAAATGTATAATTTCAATCTATATACTATATTATAAAAAACAACTGATGTTCGTTAGTCTAGCCAAAACTCGAGAACGGTTGAACCGATTGGCCTAATTTTGGTTTTGAATAACATTTGTTCAAGTCCAGGGAAGGTTTAAAAGATAAGTAAAACGGAAAAAACTGTGACGAAACTAGGAAAAACAACATTTTCATTTTTCCCATATAAACTGAACAGGTGGAACGAAGCTCGGCGAGACAGCTAGTTTTCTAATAAAAACAACGTTGCCCGGGATTGGCGATAGGCTTGCCACCTGTCACATTAGTCTAGTGACTCGGCTAGTCGTGGGTGCCCTGGTTGTGCCTCTACCTTCCCCTTTTGGGATATGGGCGTAAAGAAATTTTTACTTTATATTTGCACATTTTCGCTATTACTTGAAGAATTTTGATAAACATCAATTTTAATTTGGATTATACTCTGAAAACCGATAAAATTAGTCCAGTAGTTTGCCAGTGACGCGGTAATAAAAAGATGAGAATTTCAATAAAAATTGTTAAACACGTAAACCTACTTAGTATTGGATAGTTTCTAGAATTTTTAGCTACTGTACTATTTCTTCTTCTTCTTTTATAAATATGACTTTTTTTGGTGCCATCGAGAGAACAGATGGTATCAGTTTTTTTTCATACATTTGAATTTCATGTATATTTATCTCTGACCAATAAAAACGTACTAATAAAATATTATATTGAGTAAATTTTGTCAATTTTATTGACATTTTGCACAATTTTGTTCAGTTTAAATAAACAAGTGAAATATTTAAGAAGCCCGTACCTGGCATTGGCTAAATAAGTCGTGAAAAACTATTGAAAGCCATATTTATAAAAGAAGGAGAAGATATTTATGAAGAAATTTGTAGATATATCTTGTAATTCCTCATGCCGACAAGCCTCACAAATTATCTTGATTAGGATATTACCGCTTTATTGGAAACCCTGACCCTCAAAAATATCTTGTATAAAATAATCTGACAGCACTAAACGTATTTTGTCTCTTTCTATTACTTTTGTTAAAACAAGATAGCGATAACAAAATTAGTTTTAGTGAATGCGCTACAAAATTACCACTAATGTGCCGCTTTATTTAAGATCCTGACTTACCTTTGTAAAAATGTTTTGTATAAAATAATCTGACAGACTAAACGTGTTTTGTCTCTTTCTTTTACTTTTGTTAAAAGAAGATAGCGATAACAAAATTATTTGTAGTGAATGCGCTATAAAATTACCACTGATGTGCCGCTTTATTTAAGATCCTGACTGACCATTGTAAAAATGTTTTGTATAAAATAATATGACAGCACTAAACGTGTTTTGTCTCTTTTATATTTGTTAAAAGAAGATAGCGATAACAAAATTAGTTTTAGTGAATGCGCTACAAAATTACCACTAATGTGCCGCTTTATTTAAGATCCTGACTGACCTTTGTAAAAATGTTTTGTATAAAATAACCTAACAGCACTAAACATGTTTTGTCTCTTTCTATTACTTTCGTTAAAAGAAGATGACAATCACAAAATTACTTTTAGTAAATGCGCTACGAAATTACCACTAATGTGTTATAACACTGCTTTGGACGTCACTGTACCAGGCCTATTAGGATAATTATGTTTTACGAGTGGGTGCCAAGGATATTAGTGGAGGGAATAATGATATAATTAGCTCAGCCGTATGTATCAAAGTTCCAAGATAATTAATTTGCCATGTTTATTACAGAAAGATGTTAAATCAGCTTGTGCGAGGCTCGCAATAATTTTATTGTTTAATTACGACTTTTATGCGTCTCGGTCTATGATAAACAGCTGCCACGATAAGAATACCTATTAAACTGAGTTTAAATATTCAAACCCGTAGAACTGTTTTCTCTTTACAACACCTGCTTTTAATAATGCTAAAACTGTACTTCTTTTTACCTGGTAGCAAGTACAATGTTCCACTAAAACTTTGTCGAAAGGTTAGTGTATGTGTTCATTAGTATAGCCATACCTATGGCTGAATGGGTATAACTATGAAGCTATATTACTACTGGAGGTTACATTCCTAACAAAGGAGATGTTATTTCCAAATATTGCTGACTCTTTCTAATATACCGGCCTCTCTTTCTTTTTGTCTTTGTATTTTTGAAAGAGAGGCCGTTACGTAAGAGAGAGTCAGCAAAAATTTGAAAATGACATCAGTAAGATTACTCTTGAAGCTCAATTCATGCAATATTTGAAATTGGAATCGAGTATGTCATTTAAGGTAACTACTTTAAACACAATACTGCTGAATTATTAACATTTAGTTAATGGTAAACAATAAATTAGTTGACGGATTCGTTGAATTTAGCTGTAACTAGGTATATGTTAATTGTCCGCTAGTATCTAAAATGACATACGAATTCAATCTCCAATTTGCATGATAACGAAATTCAAGAGTAACCCTACAGGTCTTTCGTGTGTATAACTTTCATGTTCCTGCTCAGCTTGACAGGTTTCTATGATTTAGTCACCCTATGTGTACACACGTCCTTAGATTAAGTGTTATTAGATTTGTCGTGGCATTTAAAGTGATGTTAGTTGAAATGTAGAATCGGCTAATGTAGAATCGACAATATTCATGAGAATATACCTACTATGCATTGGCGGGGTGAAGTGAGGGAGAAAGAGAAAGGTATTATACTCTACTCGCTTGTGCATAGGACTGTCGCGCCTGCGCACGTCTCATTTAACGGTTTTATTCCACGGTTTTTTCTTATGGTGTTTACTATCACTTTTTTTTTAGTTCAGTGGCGCAGCAACTTTCGCGCCTGCGCACGTCTCATTTAACGGTTTTATTCCACGGTTTTTCTTGCGGTTTTTACTATAACATTTTTTTCAGTTCGGTCGCGCAGCAAATCCCTATCTCCTCCAAGCCTGCCGTAAGGAACTTCGTTCCAATAATTCTAAAATTAAAAGTTTTAAATAACACTCGACAAAACCTATATGTAATGTAAGAACCATCCACCACCATCAACCTAGGAACCATCTCGATATGTTCAAAAGTTATAATACATATAATATATATTTGTTGTACTGTATATATAGTACAACCCCGCCACACACACAAACGTGCTAAAAACATTAACTAAACTTAATTAAATACATTAACTAGACTTACATAAACTTTAATTATTTTGTGTTATTCGATTTGTTTACAATAAAAAAATACTAGTAAGTGTTAATATGGTATCAAATAGGAGTGCCCATCACAAGGATTCTTAGACATATATCATGACTTTAATACCACCAAAAATATTTTTTTTACATATATTTTTAAAATTAAACAAATTCTTTATCTTGAGCTGTCGTTATTTAACATTTTAAAGAACAAGAGAATGTCAAAAATTTAAAGGCCGATTATAATTTCATTATACTGGTTCCAGAGACCCGTTTTTACCTTGTAAGTTGTGCTCGTACTTTAATTCAATAAGCATAAATGAATTTGTTTGCAGAATTATTTTTTTCTTAAATTGCATAAGAGTTATGGTTTAAATTGAATGGTTAATTTGTTTAAAGATTAATCAAATATTCACACACCACAATGCGGTAGAACATGTTTGTATAAGTATACAAATATATATTTAAGTAAATATCTTTATAACGACTTCTTAACACACAAATAATTTATGGTGGTAAACAAATATATCAATATCCCAAGACAAATAACACAAATTGAATCTAACCCCAAAGTAAGCAAATTATATGCTTGTGTTCTGGGTGTTAGTCAACGATATCAATACATAGAAATACTTAAATAGATACCAGAATAAATTTAATATACACTCAGATCAGGAAATGCGGCCATCTGAATGTTCGTCACACAAATGCCTGCCCCCGTCTGGAATCAAACTGAGCCTCGCGGTTGGTGGATGTAGTATGGTGTGTACGCTAGCCACTCGACCAACGAGGCGAGAAAAACGTTTATGCATGTTACAATAATAGTTTATGTAATAACATAAAATAGAGGTCTCCTAGGAAACTCCTATACTTTACGCGCAGTAAAACTAAATAAAACGACTTCAAATTTAATATTGTGTTATGTAAGTACCTACACATCAAGCATACTTATTCTTCGATTTTCCTGTGATTCCATCATCCGATCATCATCATCATCTCCACCGAGTTTGATGATGATGATGATCTGATGATGGAATCGAATGAATAATATGAATATTGGGAGTCAAAAGTATGTTCTTCCCAATAAAAAAGCGGTTCAGAAATGACGGAGAAATCGGTTGAAATTCTTAAAAAATATAGGAGTCGAACTTAAAAGTTAAAACCTTCGCCTTTTTTCGAAAATAGTCTGGGATCTTAATCTGGCAATATAATATCGGACGCGGCTCAGCCTTGCAAACTATCGGACGTAAGGTTGTTTCTACTGTTGTTACTGCTGTGCTTCAGCACTGCGCGCTGCCATATTTTTAAATGAAGAAACACTTGTACTGTTTTATGCATCACTTATAATATGTTGTTTTATAGATAGCCTACCGGTTTCGCTCATTAACATTGTCAAGGCTAAAACTTAAACTATAACTGCCTTATTAATAAACACGGAGTAAAGTACTCCAAGGTTTAACCTGGTATTATAGTCTTTATTACAATGTATATTATAATGTATATCAACTTAATCTTACACCTACCCTACACCACATTTATTAATAAGACGGTTAATGTTTGGAAGTTTTACCAAGCGCCGACAGTGGAAAATATCTGCTATACTTATATAATATGTTTAATTGTTTTTTTATTACGTTCAATTTTTGTTTGATATATTATTTTTACGTACATATTTTTCTCTCTCCGTTGTAATGTAGTGAACGTATGTGTTAATAAATTCTTTCTTTATTTGTGTCGCGGACGTAACCTTGAACGTTCGGAGGTGCAAAAGATATCCAAATGTTTTTGTCAGCCGAAAACGTCCGCGGACGGTATGTATAGATTTATCAGTCATGGTTGTAAGCTGCGTCCGATAATACGTTTCCAGCTTTAGCGTAGGTCTTAGAGCCTCCTCTATTGGTCAACATTTGCATCATTGTAAGCAGGGCACAGAAAACTTTTTCAACTAGTAAACGTCCCTGCAAAGGCTTAAGCCGTAACTGTTAAAGATGTTTGGGCTACCTTTTGATTACATTAATCAATAACTTAATAGACCTTTTAATTTTGTGAGCCCTGGTTAAACAAAGTTGGTTTTGGGTTAGAGTTTTGCCCCCGCAAGCCTAATCATGGCGGGGGCGCTGAGTAACCGAAGTCGAGGTGGGGCCTCGGCGTAACCAATTGGACCAGAGGGCCTGCTTCTTCGTTCCCCTCTCTGACCAGAGGGGACACGAGGAGCCGACACAAGTTGGTGGGCTGTTTGGCATGCGTGGGGTGGCGGCTAGAAGGCCCCCGGAGAAGGTGAGTGGACATTCTATCCTGCCCGCCTGGTAGTGATGGGGTTGCAGCTGGCCCCTGACCCTTGACCCCTGTTGAGCACCTGTTGCACCCAGACGCACCAGGGCGTCGCTTGTTTTTTAAAATTTGGATTAAGTCCAATCAGCATAAACACATTTTAATAAAAACAAACCTACGTTTAAAGCTTAAAACCAATTTAGTTTGAATTTATTTCAAAGCCGGTTACTGATGAAACCGCTGAAGGGTTTTTGAAATTACTTGATTTTATTTAAGCAAAGGCTTATTCAAAGCGCTATTACCTTAGATGTCATAACTGAATAAATGGGTGTTTCAGATATAAATACCCGCTTAAAAACCCTGATTTCATTATAATAAGTTTTAGTGAACCTCACATTTCGTCGATGAAGTGCCAATACCTCCTAACTGACAATTTTGTCCAAAATTACTTTTTTATTGCAATAGACATAAAACTCATATTCGCATAGATGGAATTCACTCCTATCTAAAACTTCTTTACCAATAAGCCTCCTGAGTTATGTGAAAATATCTACTAAGTCAAAGAATTCATTCGTTCGTTAGTGTTTTATGGAAATATCTCCTAAGGATAAATTTAGATTCTTAACACTTAGTATTCGTACTTCATCGACGATATCTAATTTCAAACAATTTTAGATATTTTTCATTTGCATCCCCTATAGGCGGACGGATATAAGTAAAGGAAGACTGATAATAAACAGGTCACGAAACAGAAAAAGTAGTTACGGTATTAGGTACCTTATACTTACATAAATGTATAAAGCATCCTGAATGGACTAACGATAGTAACTACGGGTACTTATTTACATAAAATTATACTAAACAAGTCCTAAACAAACACTATTTAGGAATTTTACCACTCCTTCCTAGCAAGATACAGTTGGCCTCATAAATATGATTTCTTCTTTAATAAATTTTTAATTAAATTAAACTGCAACTACATTTAAACAGACGTGTGCTTCGCTTTAACATGGGGTTTTATGCTGCTTTAAATCGCTAGCGTCTCTGCGAAGTATAAGCTCTTCTATTATAATCCTGCTCCAGGAGCTTGACGTCGAAAGTCGCGCCTCTGTGTATCCCCTAGAGATCAATGGTTTATTGTAGCTTATTCTGTTTTAGATGTTGTTTCAAATCAGCCAATTTCGCGTTATAATACGCCATGTCTTGCACATATTAAATAGCGTTTATAGTTACTGAGAGTAAATTCAAGACCATAAACACTTTAGATATAACAATATATAAATCAATAAAACCAATTTATACCAACTCATGGCAAAGTCTCAGAACCTTAAGTCTCATTACATAGGTATAGAAATTAGGTACCTACTCCCAGAAACACTTACCTGCAAAATAAAATTTGCAACTTCATTCACTTGTCTATTTGTTAACTTACGAGTATGTAGTATGAAGGTAAAAACTGAAACTAGGTTTTCTGTCTGCGAATTACGAAACGTTTTTCCCGTGTTGATCCGGGCTCCTTTGTAGAATAGACCATCTGCCTTCCTTGCCAGGCAGCTCGTAAAAGGCGAGCATAGGCTCACCGTCACTAACACCGTGACATCGGACTAGGTGGTAGACTTTAGCAGCGACTCGCCCGGATTGGTACCACCGCCTTACCTATTCCTGCCGCCATAACGTCATGACGTGTTCCGGTTCGGAGGGTAAGGTATCCGGTAAACTTGCTTTTGCTCGAGGCCTAACATCCCAGCCTCAGGTTGGCAACGCACCATTACCACCTTTGGTGTCTCTAGGCGGCGTGAATTTCTTAACATCAGGAAATCCGTCTGCTTGTTTGCCTTCCAATATCATAAAAAAAAAACGTGAAAACTTTTGTTACATACTTGCGTCTTACCGTAGATAGACAGTATTGGAAGATCAACTAGCACCTAGAATTTCTAAGGGTGCAAATAGAAGAATTCTGTAGACACAAATTACATTAAACGTGCATTATATTAGCTTCAATCATTGTGCCCTCTGAACAAGAGACCCACTACGAGCAGAGACGTTATAGTGATAGGAATTGGTACATTGGTGGATTCTTATTTCAAGTGATCAATGTTGATTGTGACTTGATCTGCTAACGGCCAATGTTAATAATGTTTCTCAATCTAATGGATTTCAAGCAATCTAGATAGCTGTGTATCCGCCGGCCTATCCTATACCTCATTCTCATATTTATCCTGTGCACAGATACATTATTGGCAAGCGATAACATAAAAATGGATCAAAATATCAATCTTGGACAGCGAGTTTTGGATTAGGATTGATTATTAATATTGGCCGTAAGACTACATATTCGATTATTTCTTCATCTGAGGAACTTCTTTTATCTTCAAACATCTTGCTGGTCCAATGACGGACTAATTTTATATCTTCCTCTTAACATAAGATCTGCTGAAAGCTAGTTTCTCCCCAAGTTAAGTTAGTAACCCAAGCTACAAACCTGCGTCATATCCATTGTTTCTCAGCATATCGAAGAGCAGACTAAACTCTTTTCACACTTGACAAGTATTAGTTTTCATGTAAACTGATTGAAGGGTCATTACAAGAAGGAGAAAATCGCTGTACATGATTGGAAACAACGAGATGAAGTAGCCCTTATAGAAATTAGACCAAAGTGTTCGCTATATGTTGAAAGGGTTTCGTTAATATTCGTAATGCGTGAAACAGAAACCATCGAGATCCAATCAACGTGTCCTAAGCATTGGTCATTTACGGCTAATGTTAATAATGTATCTCAATCTAATGGATTTCAAGCAATCTAGATAGCTGCGTATCCGGCAGCCTATCCCATACCTAATTGCCATATTTATCCTGTCCACAGATATGTTATTGGCAAGCGATAACATAAAAATAGATCAAAATACCAATCTTGGACAGCAAGTTTTGGATTAGGATTAGTTATTAATATTGGCCGTTAAACAACGAAGTCCGCATCTTCTCCTGTTGGCTTAAAACGATTTTCGAGGTTGAGTGTACTTGAACGTAAGGCCGCTAACCTTGAAGATATCGTACATGTAGTAGATCATAGCCAGGTCGGCCCACGCGCAGGCAAGTCACGACGAGACGCGCTGCCCATTTGTATTACTGTAACCATATTTTCTAAGTAGTATCGGAATAATAAGCTGTATGACAACGAAGCATATATATTAAAAAAATAATTTATCCTACAAAAAAAAAATGAAACAGTATAATATTATCAACTATCGTGGACGCTTCTAATACAATTTTTTGTTTTGCGGTTTGATTACTTTAAGTAGCTAATTTTAATTGAATTTCTGGCATTTGTGTGATGAACATTAAGATGTCTGAGATTTCCGGGTCTGGGTGTTCATTAAATTTATTCTGGTATCTATTTAAGTATTTCTATGTATAAGTATCGTTGACTAATACCCATAACACAAGCCCAACCCATAACACCCATACCCCAAAGTAAGCAAATCATATGATTTGCTTACTTTGGGGTTAGATTCAATTTGTGTGATTTGTCCAGGGATATTTATTTATTTTTTTGCAGGAGATCAAATAATAGCTATAAACGGTGTTAGTCTCGTCGGCCTTCCGCTATCGAGGTGTCAGACTTACATTAAGAACTCGAAGAACCAAACGGTGGTTAAGTTACTATTATAATTATAATCGGTAGTTTCTAGTATCGGAAGGCAAAGATGTAATGCTTTACCACCTTAAAATAGAGTTTAAGCGTTTAAATCCTAATTACCCCAATATATCACGAGGTTTGTCGTTTTGATGACAGAAATGGCAGAATAATTTAAAATTCAATATGAATGATCAGCTGTAGCTGGTTTCAACTCATTATCTCAAGTGGTACGTACATACTAGATATCAACGCTAATTGACAACAATCCTGAAGTATTTTTCACAAGTTAGTTGTGGGTCGCAAAGCCAACAAGAAAACCCTGCATATATGACTAAAGTAAGTATCTTCAAGCCCATATCTCAGAAGAGGTAGGCAGAGGCACAACCAAGGCACTCACGTCTAGCCGAAGACATTAAGTCCGACAATGTGATAGGTGGCAAGCCTATCGCCAACCGGACGCATATCCAATCCCGAGCAACTTTTTTTTAAATAAGAAAATGGGAAAAACCACATTCTTTTTGTGGCCCGACCCGGGAATCGAACCCGAGACCTCGTTAAGTTAAGTCCAACACCTGGACCGCTAGACCACAGATGTGATATGACTAGATCACCGCACTGTACCAACCACCCTGCGAGAAGCCAAACGCTGAGAATGATTACAATATGAAAAAGAAGAGAAGGTCTTTCATATAGGGCACGTCACACGACCTTCAGTAATAAAGTAATGATGAAGATGTCAAGTTTGAGTTTTTTGTTACACAGACTCAGAAGTTACTGAGTAGTAATTCTGACAACAACGACAATATAAATTGAAAAAAATACAAGTATCAGTGGTACATGTCATAAAGCAATAAGAAATGTGTCTTCATATTTTTAAAGAAAGAAACACTTGTACTGTTTTACCTATCACTTATAATTTGATTACTTTGTAATTAGTAGCCTACCGGTTTCGCTTATACAGCATCATCAGGGCTAAAACTTAAACTACTTAGTAATAATAAATGATAAGTGATAGGTAAAACAGTACAAGTGTTTCTTTCTTTAAAAATACGAATATTTGGAAGTTTTACCAAGCGCCGACGATGGAAAATATCAAATATAGAAATGTGTCTATTCTCGTGTAGGCAAAGTCATGAATATATCTCACGTGAGTTTTATTCTGAATAATAATTATCCTGAAATCTTTCCATTCTGAATTTTGAATCTCCAAAGTAATCCTTTTTTAAGAACCACGTAGAGACGTAAATTATATCTATACGCGTCGAGCAGCTCTTTCTTCAATACATTTATTTACTGCAGTGGATGTAAATAAATAATTTACTCAGGTAACTTAAGGCTAAAGCTAATAACGCTTTCGTAAATTGATACACTATATTAAATTTTACAACATGGCATCTGGGGACCGCCATTTAAATTTTATTTACTGTTTTGTCTTCAGGTTACTCGGAAGCTTAAAAGAAGATGTTTTAATTTTTTGATCTCTAGAGTGGAACAAATATATTATATACGTAGATTGGTAAACACATTATCACCTTTGCATTGTACCTAAACGTGTGGTCATCGTACCCTACCCTACCTCGACATTTCGTGACTCGGTCCCGTCAGCGCACTGGATCTGTCGTGCCGATATAAGGGCTTTCTCACACGAACTTTTATTGCTGTAAGTTTTGTTGAAACAAACATGTTGTAGTAAACGCATCGATAAATTAGAAGCGAATATACAATTTAGATAAATAATCTTCATCTAATAAGAGTTGCACAACTTCCTAAAGCCGCAACATCTATCTCAACTGTATACAAATAAATAAGAGTTTGACAGAGAGTATCGAGTGCCAAATGTCAGGATTTCTAAAGACCTGCCTAGTTTTCTCCAAAATCATTATTACTATTTTCATACAAACACGCCGGTTTTGGGGACTCACGACATCAACCTCGGATAATATCCGTGCCATTAAGTCATGGAATGTCTTCATGGATGCCTACATTCCACCACATTCGTGTTGTATATAGCTATATTTTGCCAATATTTCGTCTGCCGTTGTTTACAAATGACCGAATTAATTGGTTTCTCATTTTTACAATCACAAGTTCTTTTAGATTTTGCTGTTGCGAATGCTATCGCCGATTGTGAACTTTATTGAATACATGCTAATTACCATGACATTGCTGCAGTGCAAATATGATTTATTCAAATCATGAAACATAAACCATCATCTAATTAGCTTCAACTCATGTCTGAAACCTGGACGCTGTTATCTAAACGCTCGTATGTTTCCATCCTTAGACATTTGACTAGATATTCTCTGCTGCTTTGCCAGGTGAATATAACGCATCTGAATATTGAACATTTTTAAACTTGATTGATAATTATTATGAAATAAATGCACATCCTTATCTGTAACCTTGGCGATTTAGTTCATGAAACTAACCAATTTTCCTTGCAGAAAATGAGAGGAAATACCTAGTCAACCTTCTATAAAAAATGCTATAAACTTTTAAAATTTTATTTCACAATTTTTTTTTAAATTTACTACTTTACCCGTCAATTTGAAGAGCACAAAATTTGGATTGTTAATATGTAATTTCAATTATGTACAGTATTACTGTTGTGTATATCAGAGCTTTTACCATGAGTTGGTGTTGATAACGTTCGGTACGTAACGTGTCGAAATCCATGACACTTTTGGTCTAAAGAGGTGTTTCTCTTAGTTACCAATAGAGGCGCTATTTAAAGTTTCTATACAAATAAGTTACAGAGACGGTAGCGAGTATAGTAAACTTGACAAGCCGTAAACTCACGTTAAGGGCTCAGTGCCTTTTTTGTACACAGTTTACTTAATATATGGTTATTACTCGACAATTGTGGCCTAAGATATACCTACCTATATTATCAACTGTAAAATGTTATATAACAGTGGTCTGGCGTCTAAATCATAGGTTATATAGTCATTGGTGGTGATTTTGCTGTTCACAAACTAAACTTATTTTAGATGTATGCTATCTTTCTCAAATGAAACAAAAACAAAAGAGATGGAACAGTTTAGACGTGTCAGATTAGTGCGGACATGTCTAATCGTGATGTTTTTAATCAACGTTTTCCGAGTAATAGATTAAACGTCTGTAGAAATGACGTGTACCGTCTAATTTGACAGCACTAAAAGTGTTCTGTCTCCTTCTGTTACTTTAGTTGAAAGAAGACAGGGATAACTTAACATTAGTTAAGTGAGTGCGCAACAAAATTACCACCATTACTAAACTATATTTTACTTTAAATATTTTATGGTACACTCAATTTATTTAGACCTACTCAAAAAAGTAGCAGGTTGTCAAATCGACTCTATGTATTTTTTGTGTGTTTGATAGTTTTGATGACTCTTTTTTAGGAAGGTAGGTGCCTCTGTGGTCTAGCGGTCCAAGTGTTGGACATGACTTCATGAGGTCCCGGGTTCGAATCTCAGGTCGAGCAACAAAAAGAAAATGTGTTTTTTCTAATTAAAAAATGTTGCTTGGGATTGGATATCTGCCCGATTAGCGATAGGCTTGCCACCTATTACCTTGTGGAATTAAGTGTCTTCGGCTAATCGTGGGTACCCTGGTTGTGCCTCTGCCACAGCTTCGGGGATATGGGTTTGAAGATACGTTTTAGGTCATTATTTCGAATGAGTGCCATATAAGTTCTGACTATTAGTTATAAGCGAAAAACACTTTACGGGTTTTGATAAAATTTATCACCTCGAAATGATGAACTACATTCAAAAGAATTACCAAATCGCAACCTGGCAATGAAATCTAAAGTAATTTATACAGTTTCAATTATTGAAATTAGATTTGTAAGTTAAATAAGAATGACTGAACATGAAACTGAATATCTATCTCCAAGAAGTTAAGTGCCTACGTTTAAGTGGAAACGTGATACGTAGTTTATTAGTTAAAGTGACCTAAGACAGGTCAGCTAATAGGTTACTGGATAGTCATAACAAAAATAACAGCAGTTAAGTTCACAACAGGCCCCGAGAAGCAATGAACACAAAACATCATATTATCGCCTTTATTTATTTAAACCCCATTTCGCAATACTAAAACTACTGTTTATATAACCCCTGTGTTGATCCTTGTCTCGTGTGTAGAAAAGACCATCTGTTACCATGCCTGGCAAATCATACAGGCAAACGTGGTTAAATGGGTAATTGCCAATAAGACCATTAGTGGTAGACCATGAGTGGTATGCAGAAACATAGCCGATAGGGATTTACCGTCTTACATGTTCCTGCCTGTATAATGACAGTGTGATGTTCTGGTCTGGTTCTGGTATCCTGGCCACAGGACAGAGACGCACCTGCACCATCTATGGTGTCTCCATCAAAGAGCCGTGCGCTTGTTAGCTGACTTCTCACAAAAAAGTGTAGTAACTTGGTATTAATAAATAGTAGTATGCCACAGTAAATATAATTTGTAAGTGAAAAATTAACAAGATTAAGTTATAAATAGGGATAGATAATTATCCGACAGTTTGTATAATTTTCAACAATTGTCATGATAATTATCAAAGAAAATTATCGCCTCTGTGGTCTAGCGGTCCGGGTGTTGGACTTGACTGCATGAGGTCCTGAATTCGAATCCCGGGTCGGCCAACATAAAGAAAATTGGATTTTTCCAATTTTCTAATTTAAAAAGAATGTTGGTCGGGATTGGAAATGTGCCCGGTTGGCGATAGGCCATCTATCACATTATGGTACTTAGTGTCTTCGGCTAGTAGTGGGTGCCTTGGTTGTACCTCTGCCCACCTCTTCCGGGATATGGGCGTAAAGATACTTTAAATTATTATTTTGATAATTTCGAACTCCGGTTTTGTGTGCGTAGATTAATCAATTTGTTAATAAGTTGTTTCGAATCCCAATTATTACTTGTTATATTCAACGTACAAACACCGTTGTTTCAAGATTATTGATATTTATAGATATATTTCTCCTCCTTGTGAAATAGCCTACTCAGTTTAAAAGTATTTTCTTAAGATATTCTTTAATTTCAGACTTAACCGACTCCAGATAAGGTCGAGGTTCTCAGTTTGACTGCACTTTTTGTTTTTTTATTTTCGTATGTTAGTTTTATCGCCACTGTGGTCTAGCAGCCCAGGTGTTGGACTTTACTGCATGAGGCCTCGGGTTCATAATTATAAAAAAATGTTGCT
>NJDC01003831.1:0-16303 GCA_002245475.1 Calephelis virginiensis
CTCATACCTAAATTGAAGTACTTCTGGAAAGATTGGTTTTAAGGTGTTTGAGGAGCAGGGTCACTGCACTTCAGACTTTTCAAAAACGAATTTTTGATTACGGATAGTAGTTGTTTGTATCAATATTAAAATAAGTAATTACGGTTGCGCATTTTTGTTAGTTTAATCCGAACTTTTTTTTAAAATATGAGTAACCCTTTGTTGCTTTTGGGCGAACAAATAAGTAGTTAAACTTTTGGATTATGTTTCATTGATTATAGGAATCAGGCTTTAGATGTAAATATAGAATTGGTAGCTAACTGATGCCAATGTTCAAAGTAACTGCATTCCAATTAGACTGTCTATGAGATTTTGCCCTACTCTAATAAGAAGGTTCTTTCAATCAACTTCAAAAATGAGTAGGTTATTGCGTGTTTGTTAGGCGATTACTCGTTCAATAACAAAATGAATCGGAGGCTCTTTTTTACAGGCAATTCTCTGTAACTCCAAAACCAGTTGTTATCAAAGTAAAAATAAGATATAGTTAAAATTGTTGTCAAGCAAAGTTTATTAGCCAATAAAATCTTAACTTAGTCTGTACATAGCTAACATAATATCATCTTATTTTAGTTTACTGTATCAGTTAGCCAAGCAACTTGAAGCAACTTAAGGGGCCTGTATGCTAAAATACGTCAGCAATATACTGGTTTTTTTTTTCATATAAAGCAATAATGGATCTTGGCTACAAAAATATACAAGATTAACATTAATATGCTTTATAAGACTAGTGTTTCCAAAACACGATTCATTTCACTTTGCTCGATAGAAAAAATCAAAAAGTTAACCCCTTTTTTGAAAGCAAAACCGAACTGTCTACTTCAATTATGAAAATATCGACACCAGATATAAACATAGATAAGTATTATACCTAAAAGAATTGTTTCAGTTTTTATATTTTTTTTTCAAATTACTTTTATAGTGTCAAAAATAGTGATTTGGCGCTTAAGACATTTACTTTAGAGCGCAATATTTCATAGTAATCATGGAACGGGGGAGTGCGCTGATTGGCTCTTCTGGCTGACTAAGTATGGGGCCTTAAAGGTTTACCCATAAGCTTAGTATCGAGAACAGAAACGTATCCGTGACAGTTACAACTATAGATGGAACCTACATATACAACCTGGAATAGGTACTAGGTACAATTTTACATCTATGTACGAAGCACAAAAAAATAGTAATTTTAAAATATTTACTGTTCACAATGGTTTTTACTATTTTCACCGGTTTAATATTAAACAGAAAAAGTGCTGTCTGTACTTAAATTTAAGACCAAACGGCCACATTAATTGTCATTACGCAGCTTCTCTTTCTTAGTTATTAGTTCTAAGGGGAATCCCGTCTAAATCCATGAATACTTTTGTAATTTTTTGACCTATGTATACATGTAAAGAAATAGTAATAAATAAGTGAAATGATGGTTAAATTAAAAACAATAGTTGCTACGTATCGTATGCAGGATACGGAACCCAAACTGAGGGTTATTACAATTTTTGTATGTTTGCCTGTTGGTCAGTTCATTTTTCACGAATTTTTATAAGCCCGGGTAACAATTAGGATATCCTTTATAACAGCAAAATCTTTCGTTTCCATCGCTAACCACGAAAAGTCTCTTCAATGCGAGTATTAAGTCGCGTGAAATAGTTAGTGTATTTTGATAACTACCACAACCTGATGAATCAAAAATTAGAAAACTTCTATAAATAAAAATAAATTGTTTGAAATTTTTTTTTTGAAATGTTAGATCATGCTAGCGAAGCCACGGTACACCACTCGTTCGTAAGCTACAAAAAGATTTCAAACTACATTTTTGCACATAATCTATATTTCTTAAACGTGTAATAAAAATTTTGTGTTATCTACATACAAAAAATCATTTTGGTCAAGGTTCAAACACATTTTAGCACAAAAATCCAAATTTCCAAAATGTGTACTCAAAGATTTTATATTATCTGCATACTCAAATATACTCTGGGCCAGATCAAAACTACAATTTGGTCGAAAAATCTAAATTTCCTAACTGTGTACACAAAGATTTTATATTATCTAGGCACATACTGAAATTTATTCTAGTGAAGATTCAAACTACAACTTGGTCCAAAAATTTTAATTTCCTAAATGTGCACACAAAGATTTTATATTATATGAATAAAATACACTAAAATATATCATGGGCCTGATTCAAACCACATTTTGGCACAAAAATCTAAATTTTCCAAATGTATACCTACACAAAGATTTTATATCTACCTACTGAAAACGATTCTAGCGAAGATTTACACTACATTTTGACATAAAAATCTAAATTTCCCAAATGTATACAGAAAGATTTTATTTTATCTACATGCTGAAATTCATTCTGGTGAATAATTAGCAGAAACTTCGTATAGGTTAGAGCGGATTAAACTGAATGGATGGAGGATTCCTTTATAAGCCGCCGGTAATACCCGGACGTCAAGAGTATTCCTAATCACGAATGGACACAGTTTCAGCGAGGCTGGGCACCCTGTTAATAACGAAAGTACTCAAGGAAGGGACGCTGCTAAGTCTTATCGTGCCTCTTCCGATGGCTCTGACTTACGTTTAATTGTCTAAGTTTTATTGTACCGACCCTTTTGAGTCAGTCTTCGAATAAAAAAGGTTCAATGCCACTTTTCTTTTTCGTTTGAAATTTTATTATTGGTTTAATTATATTTCTTACTTCCTTCTCCGCAGATTTGTCAGCATTACCGACGCACTTCAAGAGTGCAACGAATATTTTTCATGAAATCTACGACAGTATTTTAAATCGATGAATAGGTATATATAGGTAGTATAGAGTTTTGGCACCTTCGAGGGAAAAGGTGGTCGAAGTTTTTTCATAATTATTGGATTTCGTATTTATATTGAGTGAAATTAGTCAATTTGGTGGCATTTTGTACAATTTTTTTCAGTGAAAGTGCACCAATGAACTAATCATGAAGAAATTAGCGTATCGTGTATTTCCTCGTTGACGCCAAATCTCACTATATGAGCTTGAGTAACGAGGCCACCGCTTTACCCAAGACCCTGATATGACTTATGACTAATTATAATTGAATCACGATTTTGAAAAATTTGATGCAATTTTCTACTTGACTAATGGCAAAATACTAATGTGAATGCCAAAACCTAAAGAAAAAAGAAGGTAGCACATATTCAGATATAATTACTGTGTTTACTGTAAATAAGTAATAGGTGCCTATACTTTGGGTAGTTTTGCTAATTGGTTTCCGTAGTTAATTATCTAATTTTACAAATATCATCATACTCGCAATAATCAATAGGTACTCATATTAATTTCCAAAGTTTAAATAGAATAATTCAATTCAGTTTTATCGCCGTCGTTGATCCCCTCGTGTCGATCAGATACACAGTTGGAAGTTAATCGCCGGATCTCGTTGATTCGTGATCTCTTCTTTGAAGATTGCCTTTAAATCCCATGTGAATAGACATAAAGTTAGATAACTTTTTCTTGCTTTAAATGGGATTGCTCATTGTAGCGAAACCTCTTACTTTTGTTTTTTGTATAAAAATTAGCTTTCTGAATGTGGCTTCGCCTGAGACGACACTATTTTTAACACTGATGGAAAAGAAGGGTTTTATACGTTTTACGTGTCTGCATGTATGTTTGTCTGTGGTACTTAACTTGTAAACGGATGGACCGATTTCGATGCGAATTATTTGTTTAAAAGTTAACATGATCAAGATGGATATTAACTATAGTACAGGTTTTCTAGTGCGTTATTAATAATGTTTAAAGCTAGGATAATGACTATAATTAGCGTTTATGTCAAACTTATGTTTTTATTTTTAAACAGTAATAACAATGTATGCTCTTATCTTATAAATAACTGATAGGGTGTGTTCGCCTGTTTGCGTCCACCCCCCAATTCACGTCCATTTCGCGGACACCGTTTAAAAAACCCTTAAAAATAAGCGTACTAAGAAACTAGAGAAATGAAAAGTCGTTTCTGCCTATAATACTCTTACAATATATTAGAAACACACATACACAGACAAAATAACTGTTCGCATAATTATTCCTGTTTTAAAAATGAATTTCCGGTGTGCAAAAAAGTTGTGTAAATAGCTATAATTTTAGTAAAAAAATAGTGAACCAGCGAGCGTTTCATACGTAATTTTTCAATTTTTGAAGTTTGATTAAAGATTTTATTAGTTCCTAGACTTTGAAAATGAAAAAAGAATAAAAATAATGATGATTTTGATTGATTATTGTA
Source organism: Calephelis virginiensis (assembly GCA_002245475.1). Taxonomy (NCBI): domain Eukaryota; kingdom Metazoa; phylum Arthropoda; class Insecta; order Lepidoptera; family Riodinidae; genus Calephelis; species Calephelis virginiensis. The sequence goes on from NJDC01003831.1 coordinate 4,296, forward strand.
TTTTTTGAAGTTAAAATGAGGTGGACGCGAACTGGTATACCAATTTTACGAATTAGTCAGATTGCGTCCAGGGTGGACGCGAACTCATCCTATTACTTCCAACTTAATTCTTTATTTTAACATAAAGAAATATGGTATAAGGATAGAGTTTTATTTTGTGTTTACTATTATTATTATGCTTATCAAAATAGACAATTTGCGTCCACATAATTATGGTAACAGAAATAGATATAGATGTCGTAATTTACCTGGACGAAAACTGGATGGATGGATTATACTAGTATAATCCATCCGCAAACTGGTATATACGAAGTATATACCAGTTTGCGTCCACTTGTTTATTTAAATACTAAATCTTAAGTAACTGTTTTATAAAATTAAATCAGACAGTTATAGATAGGTGGTAGCCGGTAGAGTGCATTGTATAATCCCATCGGGGCTAGTACCCACCACCGCTCCGGAAGGGAACTAGGGCACCAAACTGTTTCTGCCTTCTTCCACTTATACACAAACAGCTGTATGATAAATTTTAAGTACATTAAGACAAAGAAGTTGATAAAGGTGCAACTAGGACACGCACGAGATACTTTGTTCCACAATGCTGTGGATGGCAAACCTATTGCCAACCGGGCACATGTTCTATCCCGGATGACGATGTTTTCATAAGAAAGTAATAAATATAAAGAGCATAATATCAAGGACGAAAGAGGGAACATAATAAGTAAAAATAGTTAGGAAAAAAATTGAAGGAAAGTAAAAATGTTTGTAAAATGGACGTGCTCGATAGGAATGACGATGTTAGATCTGCAGGTAGTCACCTGCAGATCTAACAAAATCTTTTAAAGATTTTAAAATGTCTGTATTCTAAAAGTAAGATATAGTGGATACGAAATAATGAAACATTATATGACCTAGTGGTGACCTGCCTGCTTTAAACAATTGATGATGTGATTTGGGAACACGATAGGTAAAAATAGTTAGGAAAAAAATTTAAGGAAACTAAAAATTTTTGTAAAATGGATGTGTTAGATGTGAAATCTCTAAGAGAATATTGACTACCTGTATTGTAAAATTAAGATATCGACGATGCGAAAAAAGAAAAATTATATTACCTAGTGGTGATCTGACTGCTATAAATAATCGATGATGTAATTTTGGGCTCCAATCGACCTGAGCTGCGAAAAGTAATGAACTAATGAAAGACGATTGGAAAGAAAAAGGTACTTAGTTACCCGGGTAGAACTAAGTTGACATTCCATGGACAATTTAACCCAGGGCTAACTCTTGGCATCACAGTCTCCACAACCAGCTTCTTTGTATGAAAAAAGTAATTAATGTGAAGGAAGCTAGTGACACTTGGTACTCGATGTTTTCTACCAACCTAGTAAGGGACTAGGCGTGAACATATGTATTTTATAAAGTAAGACTTAAAACCCAACATTTCTATATTTTTTTTAAATAAAATCTCCCCTAACCCCTTTATAAGTTGGTGGACGCAAACTGGTCCATGGGTGGACGCGATCTGGATTTTGTGGACGCAAACAGGCGAAATTGCCTTATCTCGATAATTTTAAGTATTAAAAAATAATTACCAGACATTTTGGCTAAAACTTAGCTTCATCCTAAAATAGACTATACTACGGCTGGATTACAATATTGGTTAGTTCAAAACTAGATCTTGAACATTTTTATATTTTACCTCAAACCTGGAAACTCCACTAAGTGGACGCGAATTGGCGAAACAACCCTATAAGATCAAGTTTATTTTGCAATTTAATTCGTATACAAATTATATATTTACAACTGATATATATATTTCCGACTTTCCAGTCTTCGTGTTGGTCAAATCCTTGTCTATAATATACCATCTGACTTCCCGCCTGACAGCTCGTAAGATGCGAAAAAAAACTCAATAGGTCAATTCCAAGACCCCTTACGGTATAGGACTTAAACCTATTGCGGTGGACACATACACAGTCTGGGCCGCAGCCTTACCTATTCCTGCCATCATAATGACAGTGCTTGGCTCTGTCGTATTCATCGGAACTCAGAGGCTTCGAGACATTCGACCAAACACGACGGTCACATGACATTGACACTTCTATAAATTCCATGGTATCTACAGACCACATATTGTTTAGAACCATTAGAACAATTATATCACATGTTGTCCATAACTTTGTGCACACCATGAAGGGACTTTCCGTTAATGGAACGAACATTTTTTCCACAGTAAAAAAATCTTAAATGTTCGCCCAGGATATATGCTATTCCTATACCAAATGTATTAAAAAAAAATTACTCGCGAACCGACGATCATAGCCCTTATTTTTGGTTATGTATTCATGTGGTACATAACTGTTTTAAATAATATTTCACCAAATGCTCGCCCGGACTCTATGCTATTCCTATAGAAAATGTATAAAAAAATAACACATAAACCGACCATAATAGCCTTTATTTTGGGTTGTGTATTCATTCAACAGACTTAGTTTTATAACAGTTTTGGTAGCTACAAAAATATACTAACCTACCACAAAACTATATTAGTTTTATCTGCACCACATATCTAAATATTCCGAGCTGCGTTTGACAGTAAAATATATCATAACCAATACACAGCGGCGGCTTATCCCGAGATTGTAATTGAGAGATGCTGGAATACGCTACTCGTATCAAACCGAATAACCAATTTTTGTTTATTGCACACATATAACTCATAACTATGTTTATTTCCGTAAATAATAATAATATATACTTATATTTATCGTTACGATAGTTACAGTAAGCTTAAACCTTAAAGAATATTGTGAGGTTCGGTCAATTAAGAGGTACTTAGATAAATATGAATAATATTAAAGTAAAGTATCTTCTAGCCCATATCCGCGAATGATTAGGCAGAGGCACAACCAAGGCACCCACGACTAGCCGAAGACACTAAGTTCCACAATGTGATAGGTGGCAAGCCTACCGCCAACCGGACACATATTCAATCCGGGCAACGTATTTTTTTTTTATTTTCTATTTTTTTATTGCCCTACCCGGGGGTCGAACCCGGGACTTCAAGAAGTTAAACCCTAACTAATGGTTAATGACACCTAGTCTTTGTCCGGGACCTTTGAGTAAATTAGACCCTCTATATCTCAGCCAGGTAGCTCTTAAGAGGCGAGCACTGGTTAAAATATTGGTCTTCACCAATTAGACTTCTGGTGGTAGGATGTTGTTCAGAACTTGCCCCGGTAGGGATCTACCGCTCTATCTATTCCTGCCGCCATAATGACTCTGTCATGTTCCGGTCCAGAGGCTATGGTAACTAGTAGATTTGTACAATAAGCCAAACATTCCGGCCACAGGACAGCGATAGGTGTGTGGCGTATATTAGTCACGGTTGTCTCTTACCAACAGGAGATCCATGAACTTGTTCACTATATTTGATATTTGCCATCGTTAGCGCTTGGTAAAACTTCCAAAAACTTAAACTTAAACTTAACCTAAACTTAGTTTACGTTAACTCTGATGATGCTGTTACAAGTGAAACCGGTAGACTAATTATAAAATAATAAATTGTAAGTGACACGTAAAACAGTAGAAATGTTTCTGTATTTAAAAATATGAATACTTCTTCACTAACATCCCACATAAAAATAGCGATAGGTCATATCTTAACGCTTAAAATATTATACTACTTACTAATATTATAAATGGGAAAGTTTGTGATTATGTATGTATGGATGTTTGTTATTCTTTCGCGCTCGAATGGCTGAACATATTTCTCTGAAATTCGGAACACAGATAGATTATGATCTGGATTAACATATAAGGTATTTTTAATCCCGATCGTACAATATTACCCCGTGTTGGTCCGGGCTCCTTTGCAGAATAGACTACCTGCCTTCCTGCTAGGTAGCTCGTAGAAGGCGAGCAAATTATTACCGTCACTATTATCGTGAAATCCTACTAGGTGGTAGAGTTACGCAGCGACTCGCCCGGATTGGTACCACCGCCTTACCTATTCCTGCCGAGATAAAGTTCAATGCTTGCCATTGACGTGTTCCGGTTCGGATGGTTAGGTACTTTGGCTAGAGGCCTAATATCCCGGCCTCAAATTGATAACGCACCATTACCACCTTTCTTGCCATCAGGAAATCCGTCTGCTTGTTTGCCGTCCATTATCATAAAAAAAGTAAGACCTATTTGTATGCACCACATATAATGCACCGCATAAAAACTGTTTTCTCAAGAGTAAATCAAAGTTAATGTTAAACCAGGAAGCTGAGGATTTTTGAAAAGTTGTTCCGTAAGAAGCGCCTTGCTTCCTAAATTTTTTGCTTCGTCCGTACGTTTCGCCTAAACTACAATTTCCTCAATTTACTGTGCACCAAAGAAATGTGCGAGCTAAGCTACATGCGAGGATTCACGGAGACGTGTCGAGTTTACTTATTTAACTTCTCATTTAAGCTTTTTCAAGATTCTTGCGTTTGCTGTACATGTTAATAATACTTCGCTTCTAAACGTAGTTTAGATTTTAATTAGATAGTCTATTTTATAATTATAAAGATTGTATCTGTCTATACAATCTGGTAGCAGTTTCACGCAGCTTCGCCTGCGTAACTTGGCTTCTACTGCACCGATTTTGGTGAAACAAGGCTTATGTCACTTCGGGATAATGTAGCATTCCAAACGTGAAAGCATTTTTGAAATCGATCCATTAATTTCGGAGCCTATCCATTTAAACCAAACAAACAAACAAAAAATCAAATCTTTACTCTTTAAAATATCAGTACAGATAATTTTATTTTTTTATCTGTTTAATTTTAAGCTTGTGCACTGTCTACCTGTTACTTTTTATTTTGTATTATTTTTTCTCTATCTTAGGTTAACTGTAAGATATCTCTTGTTAAAGAAAAGCTCGCCTTGTGTACAGTATTTATATTTGTATTCTCTTACTGTCAATCTCTATTACGTGTACAATAAAGTGCAAATAAATAAATAAAAGACATTTTCCCCGTGTTGGTTTGGGCTCATTTGCAGAATAGACCATCTGCCTTCTGCCAGACAGATTGTAAAAAGCGAGCATGAGCTTACCGTCACTAACACTATGAAATCTGACTAAGTAGCAGAGTTTCGCAGCGACTCTCTCGGATTGGTACCATTTTCCCGCCACCATCATGTCAGTGCTTGCCGTTGACGTTTTCCAGTTCGGAGGTTAAGGTAGTCTGTATATTTACTTTTGCTCGAGGCCTAACAGATCAGTAACGCACACCATTACCACCTTTAATGTCTGTAGGCGTCGTGAATTCCTTACCATCGAGAAATCCGTCCGCTTGTTTACCTTCCAATATCATACAAATAAAAAAAATGCTCTCTCCTTTGTAAAACGTTGGTCATCTACTTTTTACCAAGCAGCTCGTAAAAGGCTTGTGTCGGTTCGTTTATTACTCATGATATATATATGATATAGTTAAAACCAAGAAGAAGAAGAACAATATTATTTTTTGTCATCTGTGTTGGTCAAAATGTCCATAATCGATTAGAATGAGCTCGCTTTATTTTCGACATCTTTGTTTTTAGCGTAACTATAATAAATGTTTAGTGCGCCCATGTTAACTTTCAAACATTTTTAATAATTTGAAGAGTAGACGTCGCTACTGTAATATTATCGCCATGTATCTGAATACAACACAATTACAAAACATGAATTTAATCACGTAAAACAAACTAACTCCTAAACCACTTACTAACATATGAGGAATGTAATATCCAGTATTAGGAAAACTACCTAGAATTTCCGACCGAAATACTGTACCATTGTCAATTAGGCTTCATTAGTGTGTCTGGCTAGGTTGAACCGAATTATTCGCTTTAAGGTGAAGCTTAACGGACATGGATATTCTATTTTAGGCCATGAAAGCGTATTGTAAAGCCCTTTAATGGAAAACCCGTGTCTTTATAAATATTCATAAAAATATGTGTGTATACTTGGTAAAGGGTTTTTAACACATTAAGGCGTATTAAAATAGTCATGCTTTACTATACTGTGCGACTTATTATCTGCGAGCAAGTTTGCCTTTATTGTGTTTCAATGTAAAGTTTTTTACAGTTAAAGGTGACAGTGGCTGAAATTTATTTATTATTGAAACTTTAAAACTACGTGGTACATTGATTCGTCTGTGCAACTAAAAACCTTGTGAAAGTTTAATCGAATTTAGTCTGTAAAATTTCACAAACTATGAGATTTTAAACTAACATAATTCAAAATGATACTAAAATTTTGAGGCTTTCGGAACTACTGTTGTTCCGAAAGCCTCAAAATTTTAGTATAAGTATAAGTAATACACATTTCCCATATAGCATTCACAAAAGTAACGTGACTTATTGTTTTTATAATTTGCGTGCGTATTATACGTGTATATTAGTTTATCGGTAATTTATAACAATAATTATTAGTAGAATACAGTTAGTAGGAAATTAATCATAGGAAGTTATACATGCAAAATGCTGCTTTTTCTGGCGATCTAGAATAAGGATAGAAGAATATAGACTTCGATCAAAGAAGCTCCTTTATTCTTTTGTATTAGAAGTCCAAAAAAATATCTATTTGGTTTGTGATTAGAAAACTGACCAGTATGTTGAGTTACGGCCAATATTAATAAACTATCTACAGATAAAGATAGGCCTTCTATAGTTTTGTCGTTAAGATATTTTGGTAAATTGTTGAAAAATAACAGCAGTACCTGACAACTGATCTAAAATAGCAAGATCTTTAATCTTAGACAGGTTATTAATATTGACCGTTACTCGTCTTCATTTTTCACCATTCTGTTTAAGGGACTAAACATAATATAACCGTGTTGCGGAGCCGCACTGCTAAAGTTGTCGGTTTGCGTTTTGGCACTGCGGCTTCATAGATGTTTCTCTGCCATGGACCATCGTGAGGAACTTATTGCTTATTTGTTATTAAAAAAAAATACTCTGTTTTTAATCAAATTTATGATACCGCGCCGCTTCAATTGATAGTGACTACTGCGGCTAGCTGCTAGAGGCACGGCGCCGTATCGCGGTTTTGTGTTGAGGCCTAACTGTATTTAAACGATCCTGAGCCAAAGTGATTAACGTGAGGTATTTCTGAAAAATTAAGCCGTTCATAAATTACACGTCAGCCGTCTTATTAATAAGCATGGACTAAAGTAGGAGTATAGTTAAGTATATATTATAGCCTGTATAACATTGTTATAAGGACTATAATACCTTGGAGTACTTTCTCCGTGTTTATTAATAGGACGGCAGGGGTTTAGCGAGAGTTAAAAAATGAAATACTTTCGCGATATTCCTATTAATTTTAGTATGTAATTGACCCGAAAATATAAAGTATAGTTCAATACATACGACATATTTACCTGAACTGTGATAAAGCGCAACTACTTTTTATACCATCGCATCTGAAAGAATTATGTCCTGTCATTTTATAAAAAAAAAATAAAAAACTTATTAAGGGATGTAATTGTGATTAGCTGTACAAAACCTTACCAAATTATTGCCAAAACCGGAGTAAGTTATGAAAGGTCTCTTTGTCTATAGAAATCTGAAAGTCGGGGGTGCCTTGGGTAAATCTCTATCATACACTTCGGGAATACGGGCATGAAGCTACAGATAAGTAAGTACTTTTCTAGTTCTAAGTTTGAAAATTTTGACTCTGTTTCCTAGTATTTTTGTGCTAATCTGAACTAGCATTTATTAACATTATTTTTCCTTATAATGTCTTTTTCATCTGCTTTGAAAGGTCATTTTAAATTTAAATTACATACTTATTAAGGATTACCAAAACATTAAAAAAAATATCTAATTATCATGATTAGAATCTTACTAGATCTGGTATCTTATTAGATCTGGTACCAAACCCAAAATATTCTTTTTTAGAACTTCTGTCGCGTAAAAGGTTCAAGTTACGCAAAAAAGTAATCTCGGCATGTTGTAGGTACCGTAAATCTTAATCTTAAAACGGATAAGTGAATTACGCGTTTGAACCGTTTCAAGAAATATAGAAAAGAGAAATTATTAATAAAAAGAAAAATCACGAAACATTTGCATACTTTATCATTTGCCTTTCCCACGTCAAACGTTTTTTTTCTTACATTGGAATTAATCATAACATTTTCTTCTTCAAATTCGTAGAATCCACATTGATTATTTTCTCAAAGGAATATTTGTAATATTGAAGGCAAAGGTGTTTCTCCGTTTTCAATTTACCTTCTTCAATGTGGAACACGATAAAGAGAACGCGAAACATATTTTAATTTACTTTATCTCCTTATTCTATTGTGAGGTTCCGCGTGGTTCTGAAATTCATTTAGCTTTTAAAATTAACGACATCCTTTTCTTTGAAAAGATAATTTTATTTTAATAAAAACAAAGGTTAATTTGGATTACACTGTTTACATTAAACCTGGTTCCGGTTCCGGGTCGAGCGATAAAAATATTGGAAATGTGTATTTTCAATTGTTTACTAAAACTGACTAGGGATGAAACGATGCCACTGCGGTATCGATACTTATACTCGATACTGGTATCGATCGTCAAGTATCGATAGTTACTCAGTATCGATCACAAAGTATCGATACTTGTTAGTATCGTATCGTTTTTACAAAATTTTGAGTGAAAACCGTAACAAGTATTGGTATTCTTTATTGAAAAGTGCAAATAATATTCTAACATGAAATAATAATTTTTGAGTTACTCCCGACTATGAGTGTCGCGGGTAAGCGCTAGTACAACACGTCACCTTCAAAATAATTTATGAAAAAAACGTCCGTTTTCATGGTGCTACTCAAGAAAATCTACATTTGTAAATGTCTTCTTCTTCTTCTTTTATAAATATGGCTTTCAATCGTTTTTCACGACCATTGTAGATAACTGTCTTCCGGTTAAACTTTTTTCGGCCTTAGACAAACATGCTTGGCAACTGCCAAGGCTGCTAACTACATAAAACTAAGCCTAGGATGCGTTCAGAAACTTCAATTTACGATAAACGTCTTTTAACAATGTTGAAAGATTTTATTAATCCATAATTAATTTCCGTAAACCATAAAATTTACTGATATGAGTACTTTTAACCGATACTTACTCGATACTTCATTTCAAGGTATCGATACTAAAATGTATTTGGTATCGGAGAAAAGTATCCAGCTGACTTCCTGCCAGGCAGCTCGTAAAAGGCGAGCATAGGCTTACCGTCGCTAACACCGTGACATCTGACTAGGTGGTAGAGTTTCGCAGCGACTCACCCGGATTGGTACCACCGCCTTACTTATTCCTGCCGCCATAACGTCATGACGTGTTCCGGTTTGGAGGGTAAGGTAGCCGATAAACTTACTTTTGCTCGAGGCCCAACATCCCGGCCTCAGGTTAGCAACGCATCATTACCACCTTTGGTGTCTCTAGGCGGCGAGAATTTCTTACCATAAGGAAATCCGTCTGCTTGTTTGCCTTCCAATATCATAAAAAAACCTACTTGGATTTATTCGTATCGTTTCATCCCTAAAACTGACGTGCCTAGTTCGCGATAGGGCTGCCACCTATCACATCTTGGGACTTATATGGGAGTGAAGATACTTTTTAATCTATTTAGATGACACTGTTTTGAAATTAAAGTTCGTTTTTTTTGCAGTTTTACAATGCTTAAAACATTTAAGACATTTGAACGTTTTGACTGTGACAAAATTATCTGCGACTTTTACGTTTTTTATTTTAATATAAGGTAATTTACTCAAATTCTTAATAAAGACAAAAACACGGTGAATGATATTTATTTAAGTAATAAATACTAAGCGAACTTTGTATTATTTTGATGGCAATACCGACGAAATAAGATTTTTTGTACAGAAATCCACTTAAAGAAATATATATACACTAGCTGTGTATCACCCTCATCACTTAGGGTTATAAAAATAGATGTTGGCCGATTCTCAGAACTACTCAATATGCTCGCAAAATTTCATGAGAATCGCTCAAGCCGTTTCGGAGGTGTACGGGAACGAACATTGTGACACGAGAATTTTACATAAAACACCCTTGCGAAGCTGGGATGGACTACTAGTATTACATCATTCATAATGGCAATGTATGATGATTATAGAATATTACATATTTCTATCTTTATAATATAGTGTTCGAGAATATTACTATTAGCTGCCAATGCCGGGTAAGTTAGTATTTATTATTTTACTTTTAAAAATCGAATACAAAAATGTCGGATAAAATTATGAGCAATCGAAATAGATACGACTGCGATAACAATTCGAACGAGTTGATCTTTGAGTATTAAACCAAATATACAAAGGAATTGATAGATGATTCTTCTTGTCATTGTCGTACTCTAATTTGGAAAAAATAAAATAGGTTATTATTAATTTTAATTAATTGGGTGTTAATTAAATTTATTCTGGTATCTATTTAAGTATTTCTATGTATTAGTATCGTTGACTAACACCCATAATACAAGCATACAATTTGCTTACTTTGGAGTTAAGTTCAATTTGTGTGACTTGTCCAGGTATATTTATTTTATGTAAAACGATAGCGAATAAGCACACAGCTCTCCTGATGGTACCCAAAATGTAATCATGGGTCACAGCCACCATATACGTTGTAAGTGCGTCGCTGTCTTGTGGCCGAGCTGTTGCCAGTTAAAACTCAAATCTACCAGCTATCCTACGCTCCTTACCGAAACAAGATATTGTCATTATAGCGGCAGAAATACATAGGTGCTGCGGTGCATCCTTTCCCAGACAAGTTGTAGCACGAGGCTATTCCACTAGTGGACTAGTTTGTAATTTAATGTATCATGATTCATGAATCATTGAATCTTTACTTGCTTCTTATGGCAGGAAGACAGATGGTCTATGTTACATAGCGGACCCAAACTATGGGTAGCTAGTAGATTTACAACTGATTGAAGATCAGTGATTTCAAATAAAACTTGTTAAAATTATTGCATTCTGAAAAAGGCCAAAGAGATCTCTAAAACAAAATGACTATCAGTATTGTAGGCTCAATAACAAATATTTTATTTCGCAACCCAACGATCTAAGGTTAGTGAGAATAGCTAGCGATCTCTCAGTCCTATGTAAATTTTATCGTTCCACAAAATGCTGCGGTCTTCGAGTGGCATCGACAACTAAAGATTTATTATCACAAAAAGTTGCCGGGTAGAAAACACGTAAATCTTGAAACAAATATACTGTAACAAAAAGTATAGATTTAATGGAGTGGGATGTATGGTCGATGAATGGAATCAATAAAATAGGTTTTGTATTGATTAAATAATAGTAGAATGGCAATTTTTTCCGGAGTAAAATTAATAATTATTGTAAAATGCATTTTTATATTTTTACTAGCGGTCCGCCCCGGCTTCGAACGGACGGACGGATTTCTATATATTTTAAAATATATATACAAACCTTCCTTTTCAAACATTTTATCTATTAAAAAAACCGCATCAAAATCCGTTGCGCAGTTTGAAAGATTTAAGCATGCAAAGGGACATAGGGACAGAGAACGCGGCTTTGTTTTATACTATGTAGTGACCACCACCATTGTACAGTATCTCGCTAAATCTTGTTCCATTCTTTAGGGTTGCCTGGAGGAGAACGCTGACATGGCGATAAGGTCGCCTTTGTGTATCTTCTTAGTTTAAACTGTTTTGAAGTATTTCTCATTTATTTGTATTTGGTCCACAATAAAGTGTTATTGTGATGTATTGTACTTTCAGTTGCAAAAATCTATTAATGAAATTTCTAAAATACAGTAATAATGATTGTACAATGTATATACGGAGCTCTTCACAATTTATATTATACATGTATATATTATCTATTTCAAAACTCAATTTAAAACTTGTTCAAATGTAACATTATTTAACGCAATATTTATGTGAAAATATACGTTCCTACCTACACTGAGTTTCATTCACTTACTGAAACTTTATTGTTCGCTAAGAAAATATACAAGCG
>NJDC01003831.1:36610-47669 GCA_002245475.1 Calephelis virginiensis
ATCATATTTTATATGTTTGTAAATATACCTGTAGTTAAACACAACAACAGCTGGTAAATACTTTTAGCGCAGTGAAACTGCAAAATCGACTTTGATATTATTAAGCAAATCATCTACGTACACAAAACATTAATATTTTCCTTTATTTTCGTGGGATCCCATGATAAGATACAGACAGCAACGGAGCCACCTCTGAAGTACGCCTGCTTCATTTTTTTTAATGGACTAGAAATGTCGGAGAAATTGGTAAACACACTTAAAATGTGGGAGTTCAACATATAAACTTTTATCAAAATCTGTTAATAAATGAATAGCTTGCATAGATCTTAGATAATTTCTATAAACACAGATTGTCAGTGTTTTAGATACCATCGTTATGATATATGCTTAAATCCATCTACTAATAGTGAAGTTTCGATTACCGACGAGGGGAAGGATTTGTGTGATGAAAATCAATGAGTGTTTATTGTATTTATTCCTATATAAGTATTTTTCTGTACTAGTATAGTTGACCAGCACCCAAAACAAAAGTACCTAGATATATAATTGAATTACTTTGGGGCTACATCAATTTGTGTAATTTGTCCAGTGATATTTATTTAGTTTTGATTATGTGGACCAATCGCAATGCAGAACAATTTTTTGGTACTCATTTATTAAAGAAATAGAGTATAGAACATATCACAGAACAACTCGTTGTTCTGTTACAAGATGCTCTATACTCACCTTTAGATATTCTTGAGAAAGATTCGGTATATTTGGGACTTATTATTATATTATGTGCAATGCAAATTGGTAGGAGCCTGTTATACGAGTGAGCCATATGTTTATGTGGCGCACCACACATTTGAATATTATAGAGCAACTCGCTGTTTTGTTACAAGTTATTGCACTATGCTATTCTCACCTTTACGTATTCTTGATGAAAATTCGGTATATTTGGGATTTATTGTTATATGTGCAATGCAAATTGGCAGGAGCGTGTAACACGAGTGAGCCATATGTCCACATGGCGCACCACACCGCATAATGGCTGGCGATTGCACCGTGTGACCTACGGTCGAGCTATTGAAACCTATGTCTACGTGCAAGGACATACCTTATGTTTACATACTGATCAACTGTCTGTATATTCGACAGACATTGTCCTGTCTTCGTGTTAATTATGAATATTAACCTCTTGACTAACGGAAGTAAAATTGGCAGTAGGCTTCACTTCACACGCGAGTTGAATGCGCGCGCGCGAATACGACCTACTTCACATAAAAACCTATTGTAGAAAAACTAGACCACTTAGCTCATTTATGTAAAAAGTATTGTAATAATGGATATATTTCCCATTATTTATATATAAAAACGAGGCTGTAATAAACTCGCAACATATCATTTTTACCTTCTAATTTAGCATAGCTATTGTAAGGGATTTCGTAATATCTCTAATATTATCCTAGGCCAAATAATGCAACTAGAATGCACTAAAGCTTGTTTATTACAACAAAATATAATTTGGATATAGCTTTCATACAAATATTTCCTAATAATTCCAGTTGAAAATCATACCCAAATATGGGTAAAATATGGGTAAAATATGGTACCAAAATATGGTACCAATATATGGTGATGGGTTTTTGCTGACCCATGCGAATTTATCGATATATGCGAGATTTATCGATATCTGACTTAGGAAATTTAAATTGATGAACTAAATAATAAAAATGCATTTTTTATTACAAAATGTTTTATTTACAAAAAAAAAATAAGAAAATAATTGCTAATGATCTTGGGGCGAAAATACATTTTTATATATATGTATGTATGTATGTTGGTTACGCGATAACTTTCGAACCGTTAGTCTGATTTTGATGACATTTAATAAGTATGTAGGATTTGTCAATAAAATTTTTAAGTTCGTAGGGCATCAAAATCGGTCTTATAGTTTTTGAAATATTTACAAAAATGTATTTTCGCGAGCTCCAAGTTCGCGGCGAAGGGCGTCTAATAGGTAGGTACACTTATACTATGTAAATTATGCGCTTCGGCTATATTCATTAAGCTTGAAACCTGTATGAAAAATAGTCTGAATTCTTGCGTGCTGTCATTTCCATCACAGTTGAGGTACTGACGAGTTTTGGCGGCTAATACGACAATCACGCGTCATTGGTTTTTTGATTTATAAATTCGTAAACATAAACTTTACCGAGGCGCATAATTCAAATCGTAATCCTGTAATAAAAAGGCAGAGTATACAAATTTAAAACATATACCTAGTCTTTCATTTTTAACCAACTTCGAAAAAACAAGGTTCTCAATGCGATGCTATTTTTATTTTTTTATGTTCGTTCGGGTATAAATTCATTGTTTATGAACTTGGGTCCATAATTTACATAGTGGCAGTTTCGCAACCGAATAAATAAATTCAGCTGGAGGTTACTTATATACTTTTGTTCAAACTGATATACCGACTGAAAAAATAAAGGAAAATACAACCCTCAGTTTTGCATATAATTAAATTTTATACAGTGTACTTCAAATTAAATCGATACCAAAAGGGTAAACCTCTAAAATAAGACTCAATGTGTTTACAAGTACAGAGTCAAACACTCTGAATACCAGTCACTCATATTCGAAACATAAAACTCATACTACATTCAGTCAGTCAGTGTTGCCTAATCAACAAAGTAGCGATTTTTTTCCCATGAAACGAGATGGAGCGTCTTGGATACTCAGAACGAGAACCAGCGAGGAAAAAATGTAAAATTGTTTTTAGTCTACTTTAGGGTATTTAAACAGGGTACAAGGCATTTACATCTCAATTAAAACATACGTTGTAGAAAAAATATACAATTTGTACAAAATGCCACCAAAATTGACTAATTTCACCCAATATTAACAAGAAATTCAATAATTACGAAAAAAACTTCGACCATCTTTTCTCGCGATGGCGCCAAAACTCTAATACTCACTTTAAAGTTTGTGAATAATACTAGCAAGAAATTCATTTTTCAAAATGTAAACTTATTTTTTAATTATGTTTTATAAGCGGCTAGTTCTAAAACTTTCAATGTTGCCATCAAACTATCAAATTACGTTGTAATGACATGTTAACACCGATATATTAAACTTGGGTAAAGTGATTATGATCCCAAATGAGTTATCTCACACGTTGCATCCACGATCACAAACCAAACTCAGTTATCTGACGGTGATTGGAGCCACAGCGCTTGAAAATACGATTAGGCGACAGCTCAATTTCAATAGACGAAGACACAATCAATAGGTCTTTGTCACTGAGACGGTAGACAATGAGGATTTTAGAACCTAATTTTCATACGAAATGAGGTATCAATTAAATTTACGATGCTGTTAAAAAACAGGTTTTTCTTGTTTATACTTATTAACAAGAAAAATCTATCTAGATATAACCTATTCTATAGAATCTCGGATAAAACTCTTTCTCTACTTCACGAAAGACTAACGAGTAATTTTCATTTTACATAATTTACGAAGTTAATGTCTCTTTACTTTGTGTCTCTGCACATGTGCATCAAAGAGTATATAAATACTACGTAATAAGAGGCGGGACTTCCATAGATACATAGCAAACCCGAATTTGTATAATGTTTACTTGAAAAATTATAACCCGTATAATTTGAAAGTAAGTCTCAAGGCATTCAGATATAAGGCAACTAGTGTCATATGATTTGGGCGAATAAAAAACATTGCAAACTTATTTTTTTAATTTTTTTATATGAAAGTTGCGCCAAACTGATGTGCATCTGTGACATAGGTGACATAGACGTCATGTTGATGAACTTGAGTACTATTTTTCTAATTAATTTGTCCCTTTCTGCGACCGGCTAACAACTTTAGGCTTCAATGACACTTCTTCGGTATTACTAAATTCTTTTTCTTGTTATTTGTTTTCAAGTCACTTCCTAAGTTTCATTACAGTCATTAGTCGTTTTAAAAAGTTATGACAGGGTCTTGAGTTAAGTGGTGTTCTACTTACTCAAGTTCATTTTGTAAGCTTTAGCGGCAACGAGGAAACACACCATACACTAATTTCTTATAAATAATTCATATATGCACTTTAATTGAACAAAACTGAATTGGTTGCTGAATTAACTGATTTCACTAATATACACGAAGTTCAATAATTACAAAAAAACTATGACCATCTTCTTTCACGATGGCGCCAAAACTAATTTTTTATTATATCATTGACGACATCCATTTTGATTCCCCGATGGAGGTCACCGTTTTTTACATGCCGTATTAGCAATGTCTTAAGTACTTTATTTAGAAATCGTTGGATACACTTTATTTTTTGGTCAATCCCATAATTGGATAACGTAAGTCCATATTGGTATTAGGACTTAGGACGATTAATAATTTATTTTTAAAAGATAATTTAGAATATCTGGCAATAATCCAATACGTATTTCTATATCATATGGCTAACTCAGCCCGTTCCTTTTACATGAGTTATCTAAACTAGCTTCGTATCTATTGTATTTATTATAATTTGAACTGAAGCTAAATGTGGTATTAGATATATCTGAACTCTAAGCCACAAATATATAAATTTCAATGGACCAATAACACAAATTTGTCTAAACTCGAAGTAAACAAATTATATGCTTATGTTAACGGCGCTAGACAATGATACTAATACATAGAAATACTTAGATATGGGTATAATTTTTGTGAGCACCCATATCCGAAAATACAAACCTCAATGTTCATCACACAGATTTTGATACCCGTCGGGAAACGAGCCCGAGCCTCGTGGATGGTCGGTGGAGCTATGCGTGTACGCTAATCCCTCAGCCAATAAGGCGGTCATACTACAGTCCTAAGTGTTAGTGTTGTCTATATGTAGAGTATACTACTATGGTTCAAACATCTCCGATGGTACGTGAACATATTATTACTACGTGAAAAGAGCGAGAGAGTAAACTTGTTGAACAATATACGGAAATAGAAATTGCAACAATATTAAAACATTTGCAATAACTTTTCAGCCAGCAACTTTCATTTTATCCTGAATGTAAGAGACGATTAAAAATATCGTAACCGACTTTCCACAAAGAAGGAACGCATTGGAATCAATGAAATCCTAGTGAAACCGAAGTAAATATAATGTTTTGTGTATGTCAAACAGAATCAGAAAAAAAATATTTACGTGGACCATACAAGTGGTACTTGTGGGCAACGACATTTTTAAATAAACGACTACCGGATTAGAATCGTGGTTACACACTCAGAAGATCTGATGAAAGTAACTCAGTGAGCTTGTCTTTCTTCCAAACTACAATAACATGTATGTGTGGATGTTTGTTACTCTTTCACGCTCGAATGGATGAACGGATTTGTCTCAAATATGGAACACAGATAGATTGTGACCTAAATTAACATATAGGCTACATTTAATCTCGACCATACACCGGGTTCCAGTGAAAATGCGGGCGAAGCTGCAGACAACAGCTAGCTAGTAAAATGTTTACAAAGTTAAAATATGCGACTTGCGGGTGGAGGCCCTTTACCAACCAGATGGTTCCAAAATGGACAAAAGATGACTGTTTTTGGGAAACCAAAATATAACCCAAATTTGTACATTTTTACCAAACACATAATATGCTGCTCAAACTAGGAGATTCAAAATCGTGGCATGCCATAAAAGTACATAGAGTTAATCCTGGTTGCCGAGGAGTTTGTTTTGCCGTTTCTTCTCCTGACTGGCTAGGTTTGGAAATAGTGATAGTTTATGGTAGTTAGGGTCAAATCTAATCACATTTCAAAATTTTGTTAATATGTTAAAACATAATGATATGTTATAATTCTAAATAATTAATAAATATTATAATCTAGAAAAAGTGACCATTTATTTCTTAAGCTCGAAGTCGGTTTTTAGCAGTTTTTGCTAAAATTATTACCCAAGAGAATTCATGCAGTTGAAGAAAGCTTTAAAAATGGGTTATTTATACTGAAATCAACAGAAATATCTCATCGAAATGATTCTGATTAAAGATTAATTCATCAAATATTTAAGTCCATTGGGGCCAGTAAAATCTGTGACATAAATTGAATCAAACTCGCTCAAAAAATCTTTCGGGAATAATTTCAAACAGTCGTGCAGATAATTTAGATTATCTTCAAAACTTTGAAATCCCAGTGGCGTCTTTGAAGTGTAAAGTGACAAGATATTTATACAGACTGTGGGGTGATAAGTTCTTCTTTAAGGGCTTTGTATTCCTAATAATACTTGTATATATTTCTTACTAGATTTAGCGAAATTCTTGATGTCAATAGCTACTGACAATTTGTGTGGATTAAAGTGTTTTTTTTTTAATTTTCCTTGCATTTTTCCTGTTTTTCTTTTTATAAGAACCTTCTCCTGATAATAAGTAACACAATCAAAAATAATAGCACGTAGTTCCATACGTTCACGTGTCATCCGAGAACCAAGAGAAATGGGGATTCGTTTATATTACTATAGATAAACGAAATTAATTATGAAATAAACTTATAGAATACTAGCGGCAGGGTGGGATACGATATGACCGCATGAATGACATAACACAACAAAAGAAAAAAAACAACTGAAAGTAGTTTCAATATGACAGTACAATCACCATCTGAAAAAAGTTTCGATTTGACTGAAAAGTACCCATTAACAAAATAATCCGCCATTTGTGGATTCATTTGTTACAAAAAAAGTGATAAAGGAAGAACCGCTCGACCGATAACAAGCAAGCTTCACATAAACCACCTACTAAATAGTCTGAACAAAGCCTAAACATTAAGTTTGAATAGGTGAGCCCGTTCTTGATTTATACAATTACAACGAAAAGTGGCTTTATAAATATAGATAAGAATATGTAATCAAGTACATAGTGTTCTTCACGCCCATATCCCCGAAGATGTAGGCACCCACCACTAGCCGAAGACACTAGTCCCAGAATGTTATAGGTGGCAAACCTACCGCCAACCAGGCACATATCCAATCCCGGGCAACGCTATTTTTATTAGAAAATCTATAATATACATGTTCTATTTTTTTGTCGCCCGACTCGGGGATCAAACCCAGGACCTCAAGAAGTCATATCCGACGCTGAACCGTTAGACCACAGAGGCGATAATTATTAGAATATGAATGTGTGTATTGTTCACTCATTATAGAAGGGATAGGGAATCATAATAATCGTAGGGCACGTTTTGGTAAAATTATACAAGTGGAATAAATTGTTAACTGAGTTTGTTTACTTTGGCAATACGGAACCTGCGTAGGCTCTCGGTAAAATAGGGTAGTAGATTAAAATATAAAATATTCACGACATAAATCAGTCTAAATTAAAGGTTCACATAAACGTTTTACAATTTTGGCCCCTTATTAAACAAACATATTTGGACAATATTACAACTTACTCTCGACATTGAGTCGATTTATAACAAATAAATATATAGCCCTTGAAGTGAAACAGAATTAAAAACTTAAAAACAAATAAGTTCAGTATATTTTATATTCTAATAATATTATATCATTAATACGGTCATCACTCCTAAAGGATTAGGGACGGGAATAGTACAATGTTCCTGATTAGTTAAAAGCGATATAAAAGTAAAAAGTATTTTATTACTTAAAGCAAAGAATAAGTAGTAGAACCTGGTGACATATTTTTTTGAAGTGAAAACTTTTTAGCGGCATTGCGCACTTTTTTTGGAATGAGTAAAAACTTCTAAATTCGCGTCAGATCGTCAGAATGTAAGACGGTGCACTGCGCATGTGCCAATAAGACGGCGCGAGACCTAAAATAAAACGTAGATTAATAGCTGTTTTTGTATTGCTTAGATATTTCCGAAGAGTATAGGATTGGCAATGGATAATACGCCGCTATATAACTACCATTACATTCTCACAAGACAACATGATAGCAGATACGTATAATATCAACAGACATTGCTCTATTTTTGTTCCATCTTGAAAATAAGCTTTATGTGTAGACGAGCAATGTTTGTTGTACAGATAATATGACGACGCTTCTAGCCGTCACGTGGTCTTATATTAGCGAGTTTTTGTCAAGCCAAAGTCAGGTTATTTATATGAAAATAATATCTGTGAATAATGATAGTACTTTCATAATGATAATTCAAGCAATTCGTGGAAAATTCCTTAACCTTTCCAAAATATCAAAAATTCACAATGTTAATATTCAAGTTTTCACTTCTGCCGGCACTTTCGGATTGCAACCCGTCTTTTTTTATATTAATTTTTTTAGAAACAATTCAAATTATTTACATTTGACAGAAGTTAAGCACCTTGTTTATGACTTTGTTATTACTACTTATAACAATAATGTGACTTTCGTGGTCACAAATCTCACTCAGAGACGTCAATTTACACTTACTCACTATTTTGTTTAGAAAATGTCGACTTTATGAGTGAATAAAAAACAGAATATATACCTATTCTTCGTTGTCAGCACTTGATAGAAGTTTGTTAGATACCTACATAATGTTTACTTAGAAAAATATGGATTGAAAGACAATTGTGGATTAAAATAATTATGGATTAAAAATTTCAGATTAACCATTGAAGGTAACCATAATATCAAGCATTAGTAAAAGTGTACATTACTATTACTATTCATTCGTTTTGATCTTATGTAAAATGTGTAAGAAATAAACATGCTGAATAAAAAGAATAAGTGTAAACGTTAACGTGTAATTTAATATTTTTATGGAAAAGATGTGTAAGCCAAAGTATCTGACAAGCATCCGTTGTCGCTGCATAATAGAATCAGTACAGTATATACAACCCGACACAATGGTTGTGCTATGAATACATAAGTAAACATTAACCCGCATATGTGTTGAGCTTATTAGATATACAAATATTTGTTGCTGTTGTAGCAACAGGGCTTAGGAAAGCGCCTGCGGGTGCTGGCTCGCCTTCTGATGTTGAAGTGATCGTATTGTAGCGACCCTCGTGAACTTAGCATGCAAAACTCTTGAAAATCAGTAATTTGTACCTTAATAGTTAAAGCGGGCTCAAAGGGCCCCCATCAAAAACTCTTGAAAATCAGTAATTTGTACCTTAATAGTTAAAGCGGGCTCAAAGGGCCCCCATCAAAAACTCTTGAAAATCTGTTTTATAATAGGAATGGGTTTAAAATCGTTTGTACCTGATTGTACCAACTTTTTTTTCGTTTGTACGTCAATAGTTCAAGGGGGCCAAATAGGGTCCCCTTGTTAAATTCTTGAAAACCAATTTTGGGCCCCCTTCAACTGTTTAGGTACAAATAAACAAAAGTTGGTACAATCAGGTACAAACGATTTTAAACCCATTCCGATAAAAAAAAAAAACTGATTTTCAAGAGTTTTGCATGCTAAGTTCACGAGGGTATTGTAGCGTAGAGCAATCGTTGAACTAATTAGACTGTATATAAAATGGATCGAATTTTGGGTTTATTTAACAATGAGATTCGTTTGTGTGGAGTTTGGCGCCATCGAAAGAAAAGAATGTCGAAGTTTTTTCATAATTATTGAATTTCGTGTTAATATTGAGTAAAATTACTTAATTTAGGTTCCTAATTGGACTATATGTTTTTTGTATGTTTGTTAGGCGATTACTCGGCCAACTGATTTTGATGGTTCTTTTTTTAGAAGAATAGGTCATTATTTCGAGGTGATTCCATATAAGTTTTATCATTAGACTAGTGGTTTTTGAGTTTAGTTAAGCTGAAGGGACAAAGTGATTGAAGAGGGAGGTTTATGTGTACTAGTGGTCGCCCGTTGGTCGAAATTCGACCATAATAAATTTTAATATGTTGTTGATAAGAACGCCATCTTCATTTCTCAAGACCAACTACTTTGTTTCCAAACTGTATGGTGCGCCATCTGTGATCTTTTATTGTTATCATCAATGTATAATTTGTTTATATGTGTCAAATGCATGGTAGTACGTTTGATATTTTATTTACTGATTTAATGTACTTTATAAGCATTATTACTAAAAAATATTATCGTTCTAGACTTCTCCTACACATAAAAAAGATAAACTCGCTGAGTTTCTTGTCGAATCTTTTCTGTGTGTGGCCGCGTTCCGATCCGGTGGTAGTTTTAGTATTATAATATAGACTCGTCACAAGTGCCTCTTGTAAAGTGAATGTGAATAAAAATGTTTTCTATTCTATTCTAGTAAGGATAATAATTATTTCATGAAATTTGGATTTTGTTTTATTTGGGAAACTATTCAGCATGAAATTTGGTACGTAGCGTAACAAATAATGATAGTGTATGATTGTTTCAGACGGTAAGCTGTAAATATATTAAAAAATCTTAGCATCCAAATATCTCTGCAAAACTTTTGCTTTAAATTATTATTGGGATTTTGATTACAGCTTATTGCTATATAGCATTGAAAATCAAGAAGGCGGCAAAATAGCGTCCCCTGGGCACTTTGACTTCGGATGTTTGTATCATAACTTGTAGCGTTTATGGAATTAATTGGCGACTGTAAACATTAATGAATAGTTGAACTAAGTGTATGTTACTCCAAAGTGTACACACTGCACCCCGACTTCCCTTGAATTAATTAAAACCTAATTGTGAATCAGATAGAGTTGTTGCAGTTTTTAATTAACAAAAACATTTATACCTAGCTTTAGATCTACTATTTTGTATAATATTTACCGAATAACCTCATATGTAACTTATTTTACCCATTAAATCATCTAATAATAATATAAATCGTGTTTAAAATCGTTTAGACCGTCTTTGAAAGTGATATATTGGTAAAGTATCCATGATTTAGAGATTAGACTTTCCTCTAAACTTAAGAAGTCTCTTCGATGGAGCAATCTACGAGTACTACTACTAGACATCAATTAAAAATGTTAACCTAGTTTCCAGTATGAACCAACAGCATATACAAAGCTATAAAATACAAAGGTTACACTAACAATACCTATTGCATTCAATGCTCGAAAGAATCCAACGACAAAGAGAATAAAATATAGATAGAGGCAGGGTGCCCATTGTTGACGACAAATTACGG